>OU015494.1:128198340-128265840 GCA_907164885.2 Dolomedes plantarius | reverse complement strand
TTTGTTTACTTTGATATAAAAAAATTTTAAAACATGAAATATGTATTTATTACAGTAATTACAGTTTCTTAACTCAGTAAAAATTGTAAAAGGGTAGGAATAACTAAATCTTAGAATTTTCCTAAAATTAAAACTGTTAAAGTTTTATTTGACATGTAAACTGTGACATATCAGTAAGGTCGACTAGGTGCCACAAGTTCTATGAATCATAGGTTGGGACTTTTGAACGTATTACGAATAAATTAAGATCTATATGTTAAATACTTTTACAGGTAAAACTTAACAAATAATATTCCTTAATACACGAGTATAATTTAATGTTACAGAAATTTCTAATGCCCTGTAGCGTGTGTGTGAGAGAGAGAGAGAGAGAGTGAGTAAGAATGTAAGTCAGTCAATAAGTGAGTTTAAAACCCTTAAATTTGTACATTTGCGAACACTGACCTTTGAAATCAAAACTAAGTAGTATGGTATTCAAGTATTATTTATTTGACTATTTCATGTCAAAACAAATAGAAAACTTTCTATACATCTTTCTTCCTCACTCTCCTGCTGAAGCCCTCACAAACAGTCGTACACACACCCATCCCCACAACCACCCACACAGACGAATAGAATTTGTTGTTACACACACAAACATCGAAAACCTTACATAGAAAATAGTAATTTATTCTCTCTCTTAAATTTTCCTTGCTTTGTTTAACCGTCTTCATAAATTCCTTTCAAAATTTAATAAATCTTTTGATTTTCAATCAATAACAAAAATCAATGTCTGTTAATTAGAAAAATGAGTTTAGATTATTAATATAATTATGTATTTTTGCATGTATGGGTTTTTAAATTACAATTATTTATCTTTATCTAGTGTTTTAAGGATCCCAGTCCAGAGAAACATTCTACGCAACATCCCTGTACCATCACAAATAGTAACACTCTACATATAATTTCTAAGACCTGCCAGTCTTGCTTAGTAAAAGTATGTTTTCTTTTCCTTTAGAAATAACTAAAGCGTGAAATAAATATTTAGTAAAGTACCTACAATTAGAAAACTGTTCCTTTTAAAATGAATCTTAAAAAGTATATTTATACTTCATTCTGGAGATACAATTAGTGAATGCAGAAAGAAACAGAAAATGAATAACTCTTATTTATACACTCTGATTTATCGAAATTAATAACAAATAATTCTTACTTGTTAATCACGATTTATTGAAGTCAATATTAAGTAAAATGGTATCTAAGCATTATTTAAGATACCATGTGAAGTAAAAAGAAATCTAGATTTTTGCCATAGATCTATATCTTCCTATGTCTCTCACCTCGTGCCATCACACAGAGTCATACAAGTATGCATATTTGTATGTTTAAGTCAGTGTTTTTACGTATATTATAAATGAAAAGGAAATTCGTGTAATTACATATAGATTCATAAATAATACACAGGTCCTTTAAAAAGACGATCATTTTACAGAGTGATCTACCGCTAACTCTGACGTAATTATTAGCTTAGTGAAGATTATAAACGAGTAGGATTAACTACCTTTTTAATTTTCAAAAATCCGATAATTTTGAATTTATAAAAATGAAAATCTTTAAATTGGCATGGTCTTTGGTTATATTTGATAAATTTGGACACTAAAAAGAGCCAATACATTCGACAAGTGCTCTAAAACATTGCTTGAAACATTTCAATGTGTTACAAAGGAATTATGATCTATATTCTGGAAAACTTTTACCAGTAAATCTTAACAACCAATGCTCCTTAACAGACGACTATAATTTATGGTTCACAAACATCTAACACATTACATTAAAAATAATTGAATAATCCTTTTAATATTTTTTTTTTTTGTCTCACTAACAGTTTTTTGCTTAAGGTTGATTTTATCTTGCTTAATGTAACAGACATAACAATCTCTTTTCAAAATTTCCTAATATTTTACTGTCACACAAAAAAAAAATCCCTAAGAATTAATTAGAAAAATAAGGAGTAAATTACCATTAATGTATATTAATACACTTATGATTTTATAGCTTTAATTTTTTTATCTAGTTTTTTAAGGCTTCCAGTCCAGAGAAATATTCTACCTATCATCCCTCATTCTACCTATCCTACCTATCACCCCCCCCCCAGAATAGCTTGGTATGTCCCAGGATACATAAGCCCATACACGTGACAGTACTGCTTAGTCAAAATACGTTTATCATTCGATTCAATGAAACTAAAACAGAAAATATTTATTTATAAAAAAGGGAACATTTATTAAACAGTAAATATTTATTTAAAACATGAAATATTTATTTAAAAAATATACATGTTCATTAAAAATGCTACAGCTTTCTCTGTGTTTTATATGACTCCAGAAAAGATCCCAAAACCTGCAGTTTTAACTAACTACCTTAGTTTCCCCAAAACCGATTTTTTTATAATTTATAAAATGAAACTTTTAAAACTGTTAAGTGTTATATTTGCCATGAAATTATAGAAATTTACACAGATCATGAATTAAGAGTGAGTATATTCCACTAATTAGTCCACACATTAGTGTTCTACAACACAGCCTGAGACTTTTGAACGTGTTGCAAATAAACTAAGACATAAATGCTAAAATACATTTAGAGGTAAAACTTAGTAACCAATGCTCCTTCACAGACGAGTGTTATTAGATGTTACGCAAACACATCTAAAAATTTACAATAAGAATTTTTAAATAATTATTTTTAAATATTTACTTTCTGTCTTTTAATTGTTTTCTTTCCTAATGTAACTGACCTCAAATACCCCTTTCAAAAGTTTAATGTAACATATGATTGTCCCAAAACGAAAGAAATCACTTGCAGTTAAAGAGAAATATCAATTGAAGAAATTCATATAAATGTAGTGTTAAAATTTTATGCGTTTAAAACCTATAATTCTATATTTTTTTCTAGAGTTTAAAAAATTCCAATCCAGAGAAACATTCTACACAACATTCTTATGCCAGAATGATTTCCTTTGTCTTCGATATATAAGTGTAGTAATATGTAGCAGTGTTGTTTGATGAAATTATGTATACCATTCTCTCAATTTAATTTAAAGCATGAAATACGGTATCAAATTATTATTTATGATACTATGTTACTTAAAAGAAATCGAAATTTTGTCATGTATTTCTGCATCCCTCTGTACCCATGCCTCTGTCCCTGTCTATATGATTGTCTGTCTCTCTTTCTTATGCACTCGAGCACAGTCCTACACCTATATATATTTATACACATATATATGTATACATAAGTGACTGTTTTTAACATATATTATGAAGAAAATGAGAATTTACTCATAGAGATTTATAAATAAATAAAACTGTTCATTTAAAATGCTATAGCTTTTTAATCTTATTTTAGACTGATGAAAAATGCTGTCCGATGGAAATTTGCTATATTGGCTACAGTTCCAGATATATTGCTCTGTGAAACAACTGGCTATTTTACCTTATGATTTCACTTGTTATTTTGCAACTCATGTAAATTCAGCGTGCCTTTTGTTTAGCATATTACATTCATATTGTCTAACATTTAATTAATAATTTTAGAATACAGCCAAATTTCTAAATTGTATCCGAACATTATGGTAAAGTGGATATTTATAATATTTATATTGCGAAACGAATAATGCTCGTACACTGCTGGCCACTGTAAATGCAACACCCTGAAGGAAACATGCAAATAACATGAACTTTACAACATGCATTAGCGGAGGTGAGATATGCAAATGATTAGAATTTCAGCGCAGACGCACAACACGCGCGCCTGTGGCACCACTTCAAAGCGCTATTTAAGGCTTGGAGATTTCGACGACTTCAAGTTCGGCAATTGTGTTTTTCTTGTGGTTTTTTCAAAAAAAAACGATCAATTATGCCTCGTTGAAAACAGCGATCATATTTTGATCAAGTATCCGAGTTCGACAGAGGAAGGATAGTGGCCTACCGAGATTGTGGATTATCTTTCAGGGAAATCGGTAGTCGTGTTGGACGAAACCAAACAACTGTAATGCGGATATGTGATCGTTGGATGCAGGAGGGTACGGCGGACCGGCGTGTTTCATCGCATCCACCTCAGCGCACCACTTCACGTGATGACAGGAAAATTGTGCGCATGGCAGTGACGGATCGCTCAGTTACATCACGAACCATAGCACAGCACATGCAGTCTGTAACGCATCATCCAGTGTCTGCGCGTACCATTCGACGCCGTTTACAGCAGAGTGGTCTGTCCGCAAGACGTCCATTGCTTTGTCTACCCTTGACGCAGAACCACAGACGTCTCCGCCGCCAATGGTGCGATGATAGAAGGATGTGGACGGCAGAATGGAATGAAATTGTCTTTACTGACGAGTCACGCTTCTGTCTGCAACACCACGATGGTCGTATTCGAGTCTGGAGACACCGTGAAGAGAGGATGTTGAACAGCTGCGTTATGCACCGCCACACTGCTCCTGCACCGGGTATTATGGTATGGGGCGGTATTGGATATCACTCTCGCACACCTCTAGTACGCATTGCCGGTACTTTAAACAGCCAGCGCTATATCTCCGAGGTGTTGGAGCCAGTTGTCCTTCCTTACCTTCAGGGATTGCCATGATTGTGGTCCATGGTTGCTCTACGATTGACCCAGATTCCATCCCCAGCTACCACAGCAGATCAACTTTGGCAACGTGTGGAAGCTGCTTGGTCTGCTGTACCCCAAGAACTCATCCAAAGTCTTTTTGAATAAATGCCGAGGCGTGTGGCAGCGGTGATCTCCAACAATGGCGGCTACTGTGGCTACTGATTTTGGCACGAACCACACTTCACAGAAGTCTATAAATTTTATCATTTGATACTTGGTCAACATGTTATCTACAAAATAAATTTTGTTGTGATATCTCTTGTCTTTCTTGGTGTTGCAATTTGGGTGGCCAGCAGTGTATTTGGAAATTTTGGGCAGTGGGAAAGATCCTGTATTAGTAAGAATAATATATTGATGTATTGTTTTGTCCGCGTAATTGGCTGAAATGTGTTATAATATAAATTGTATCAATTTGGAACTGTTGTATATATCCTTTGTTTTTTCTATATGTATAATAATGGTTTTCTGTATGGATACGCTCAAACACATATTTAAGTAATAAAGTATTATGTTTTCTCCGAAAATTTATACCTCAAGAAAGATCAGAAAATATTTAACATGTTCATAAGCTTTTAAAATTTTATGTGAAAATTTACATTAAAGTTTTGGTGAAAAATTACATTAATCTCTAAAAGATTATACGCTTGAATCTTTATAAAGATCAATAATTGAATTAAAAGGAATTAAAAGAAAAATGTTTACTAGTTATCTATCAATTCTCACCAGAAATTACGAGAACTTTTCGTGCCTATGTGTGTGGTCGAATATAAAATGCAATATTCTTTTTTTTTCCCTAGAGTTTTGTTTTCATATACCTCTATATTTAAACGTAAGAAATATCTTTTGAGACAAAATAAATTTTCCTATTTAAAAGTATAGTTAATGTACTCGAGAAAGTTTTTTTCACATTGAAATAAATCACTTTAAAACTAAAACAATGCAGTAATGATGTGTGAAATTTTTTATAAGGGATGAGTTTATATTCTACTTTTATAAAATCAAACAAACTATTAAAAAATAAATTGCATCATGGAGGACTAATGCTTCTTTGTTTTAACAATTTAAACGTTTAATGTAGGTTTTTTTCATCTTAAAATTGATTTTCAACATTCAAATTTCAATGAATGATTTGTCGAAATACGTTTGTAAAATTTTCTTCTGAAGTTCTTTTATGTACCAAAGAATCACAATAAGATACCCTAGTCTGGTGTTTTTAATAAAGATCAGACAGGAAATAGATGGATACACAAACACTGTAACTACAATTGATCGGGTATAGAATATTTGACACATTACTAATATGGGAACACTTAGCTTAAGAAAAATAATTGGGAATTAGAAATTTTAATATTAATACATATTTTTGAAATATACACAACTTTTAAGGGGGTAATCATCAGACAAAAACAAATTTTTAACGTACATTAGTTTATATATATATATATATATATACAGTGGAATCTCGATCTATCGTTTTCGAAGGGACCGACTGAACTAAACGATAGATGCGGGAAAACGATGGAAGCGGGAATATACAATAAAGTATTAACATACCGAAAAGTTTGATATCCATAAAATATATTTACTCACATACATAAATGCATACATACCCGTAGTGTAACTGAAGATAAAATTACAAAGTTGTACTGAAATCCAAGATAATAATAATAAAAAAAGAAATACACGTAGATACACAGGAATTTTGATTCAAATAAAAGTACTTAAACGTAGTTTGTTTTTTGTCGGTTTTCTCTCCAGAAGTAAACAATATTTTTTGTTGTTGTTGCAAATTGCATTCTTTTCGGTATCGGTTATTGTGTGAGAGTATAAAGAAGCGGCAGCCGTGAATCGTTTGTAACTAGAACCATTTCATTGCGCTAGATGGGGTCCTATATAAGACCACCAGGAAGTTCTGCTTCCGGGTGAAACACTCATCGGACACTGTAGAACTGCAGTAATCAGAAACTTCTAACACACTAGACCAGGGGTGTCAAACTCAAAGGCTAACTTGGGCCAAGCAAACAAGGCTTAACTATAGGTGGGCCGCAAAAAAAATATTAATAGAAACGTAGGTTTATTACAGCATATTACCTAATTGCAGTATATTCAACCTAAATATACGCATTTTGTTTAATAATAGCAAAATATAGTATAATTAAAAAAACATTTAGCGAATTCTTCCTATCTTATTATAATTCTGCGTCGGTTATTTATTTATATATTATTGTGTGCCAATATATTTCACGGGTCGCAAAAATGTTCGTCGCGGGCCGCGAGTTTGACACCCCTGCACTAGACCAAACACCAGGGCGCCTCCACCCGAAGGCCAAAAAAAAAGCTGACTGTGAGCCATTGCTGATAAGAACAGAAATGATGAATAGTCGGTGAATTTGGAATGAGTTGCCGAAAATAGGGTACTCCAGGGGCTAAAGAATTAAGGAACACCAATGACGAACAAATAATGGGAATGGTACAATAAAGATAAAAGAGGCTAAACAAGAGAGAACAAAAATACGAGACCGTGCATCTGAAATGGTCTGCTCATTGTTTAATTAGAGCGTCATTCTAGCTCAATCCAGAGATTTATATATCAGGTTCAGTTATTATGACAAAACGATCGATCTGATAAATTAATGTAAAGCTGCGATATTCTGAACGAATATTGCGGGAAAACGATGGATCGAGGAACGATCCATGCGGTCTTTTTTGCTTGTTTTCTATGGAATTTATTCCGGACTGTGTGAAATAAACGATACGTACGGGAAAACGATCGTTCGGGGAACGATCGATCGAGATTCCACTGTATATATATATATATATATATATATATATATATATATATATATATATATATATATATATATAACATTAAAAACCCCATACCATTTTAAAATCTAACATTATTCTAAATTCCCTTGGGCGTACGAGCTAAATTTCGCTTTTGATTCTAAGTTCTAATAACCTCGAGAGAAAATATTAAATGGCTTCCTTTTTCAAATCGCGCGGCGTCCCCCAACATTTTATATAGGCTCTGCGCAGATTACATAAAACCACATGTGACTTATCGACAACAGCAAATCCCTAATCGCTATCCTGATCACATGACAAAATTTATATAAGCCGCCTGAACAAAAAACCTGTGCGCTTTTTTCATTTGTAAGTTGCCCCGAGAAGTTGTATTGTGTATCTTAAAAATAAAAGATGTAGTTAAATTAACGTTGTGGTGTTTTATGTGTCCTAGGGTGAGATGAAAAGCGGGAAAGAAAATTAAACATATGTGATGCACGGCCGGGCGACAAGTCATCCATCTTTACCTCAAAAAGATATACCACTCAGGCCTTCCTTCGTCGGCCCGCGCTCGTGCTATTACAGAAGTCGGCTGGATTACCTCCCCTCGGATACAGGCAGTAATTTTTAGGCCGCCGTGTCGATCCTAACAGAAACTAAAATTCCTCGACTTTCAAATGTGCTGCGAAAAAAATATTGTGCTGAGTGTGTCACGGGAAAATCCCGTGGATTCCCACGAAGTGAACTTTCAGTGAATCTGAAAAAGAAATTTTTATGTCAAAGAGAGTGTCAGTTTTGGATTACATTAAGCCAAGATGATGTCGCTGACTTCGGAGTGTGGATTACCTGCTGTTAATGATTTTCAACGACGAGTTGTCGACCACCAGTGTTATTTTGTTTACTGCAATATGAATATTTTTCAGTCGTCGAATCATGTGTGAACTTCCGGAGTTTCGTGGCAGAGATTTCGTGAAAAAATGTTTTCAGATTAAGTGAAACGTCGATTTTCACTAATCGTTGACCTGGGGATTAAAATATCCCGAGAAATTCTGCGAAAACATATGCTGTGTGCAGTGGAATAATCTGTTGGATACAACGTGCGAAGTTTTGAATTTAATTGACTGGAAATTCACTTTTATGAGAGACTGTCATCTAGTGTCATCTCCAATTGGGATACTGAGTTCTAGGACTATTTCGAAATAAAAACTGTCACCTTGGGACTAGCCAAGCTAAGAACTTCACCAAGATAAATTCAGAACCGAGCTGCAAATGTTAAAATTATGAAGATATGTAATGGTGAAAATTTATAAGGATAATGGTAAAGAGTGTGAATAACCACTTCAATTGGTAAGCTAAAATTTACGAATTATTGTTAAGGGTGAAAAATTTTAATATTAATAGATACTGATAAAAATTTATTATAAATGTGTTTCGGTGAAAGTATTTTCAAATTATTGATTTAATTAAGTACCTATGATAAAAAATAAATCGATAAAAAGTAAAACGAAAGTAAAAATCATTGGTTTAAAACGTGTATTTTGTTTTTGATTTTAAAATGTTTCATTTTTTTTTGCATTTTGATAGAATTTTAAGAGTATATTTTTTCATATTATAAGATATTTGAATTTAAAGAAATCTTTGAGACTTATATGTGATAAATTTATTATGAGTGTGTGTTTTTAGTGTAATTTTATAATATTTCCATGTTCTTTTTCTGATAATGAATATTTTAGTGTTTTAAGATAATTAATGATCCTTGGTTACGTTAAACTGAAATATTAAATGAGTAAAGTAATGTTATGAGTATCTAATTTTGCACGCAGTTCTGAATCGTCGCGGAGAAAAAGAAAAATAACAAATCATTTCCGTTTTCGAGCGCCGTTGTATTACATTTCGAAGGTCGCCTCCGCAATAAATTTGAATGCTCAGCATTAGTTTTGTAAACACGATCATGAAAAGAGCCAAACTTGTTTTGATTCATTTAACCTATAGATTTTACGGTTTTCATATAAACGGAACGTCTTTATAACATAACTTAGGGTGCCAAAAAACCACAATTGGATAATTGAAAAAAACATTGTATGTTATATTTGGTTCATCCGCCCCAGAAAATTCTCGAAATAGAAATAATGAAGAAAAATAAATAAATAGAAAAGAGAATATTATAATAAGAGATATGTTTTAAGATATTAAATACAAATGATGAATATTTGGGAACTTTACAGCGAGGATTCATACCGAAATGTGATATAAGAAAAGAAAAATTAATTTTGGTTTATCGATTTCATGATTAACTTAATAAAACTGAGATGGGTATTGGTAAAAGAATTTTGATTATTTGTGTCAATTGATAGAATAATAGTTTCGAAATTGAAATTTGGACGTTAACATTAAATTATGGCAATTGATAGAGAATATTGAGGTATTATTATTATTATTAGTATTAGAAATATTTTATTAGTGTGTATTTAATACTTTCATATGTTGTGTATTTTGAATTCTATTGAATATAAAATTGATAGATCAAACTTTCACACTAAATGAGATTCTGAGATTGTCCATGCTTGCAGATTAAGATATTATAATGCACCAGAGAACTTAAAACTACACTACGAATAATGACAAACATTAGATAAATTTTTTTTCTCTTCTATGTGATGCTTAACATCATTATATTTTTTTAAATTGATGTAAT
Organism: Dolomedes plantarius; assembly: GCA_907164885.2. Classification (NCBI taxonomy): domain Eukaryota; kingdom Metazoa; phylum Arthropoda; class Arachnida; order Araneae; family Dolomedidae; genus Dolomedes; species Dolomedes plantarius. Next base: position 128,255,711 of record OU015494.1, on the reverse strand, counting down.
TAATTATGTGTTGTCCTACTAAAGATATATAAAAAAAAGAGAAAAAAAACTGTCTAACTTAAACTTTCTTCTTAAGAATACTATTATATGTGAATTTCTTTTTGGATCTCAATTTAAACACCGACTATGACAACTCTACTTCTTTAACCTTTCAGTAAATTTTCTATTTCTTGAATACACTTTCCTATCACCACCTCTACAAGCGCGTTGGATGTCGTCCCAACTGTTTAAGATCTTTTTTAATTTTTTTTACTATTTGTTTTTAATTCATCAACTCAGTCACTTAAAGTGCTGAAGATTATATGCTTGAGTAATGACTAAAACAGGGCTGGGATGGCCACTCCTTTTGTCCTCCCATTTCTATATATTATACTCCCACAGGTATGACAACTGCACCTTTTCCTTTTTCTCCATCTTTGTACTATGCAAGATGCTGTTTATCAATGCAGTCATATCCTGTTCGGAGATTTACGGTTAGTCCACTGTACGGCTAAAAGACTCTTCCTCCTTATTAGTCAGAGAACAATAGGGAGAAAGAAAACCCACTTGTTACACAAACATAAACACAACCCCTCACTGCTTAGAGGTAGAATTAAAGAATTTGAGACTAAGAGTTGGGGAACACACATACAACAAGGTACCTTCAAAACAAGGAAATGGATCCACATAAACTTATAATAAATGTACAAAAATGAATAGTAAATAAATAATTTGAAAATAAAGTGAAAAGTATTGAGAATAAATAAAGTTAGGATAAATATCAATAAGTATAACTAAAGAATATTGGATAGCATTTTGGAATGAATAAATATTGTAGGAATAACAAATGAATATTGAAATGAGAGTAATAAGAAATATAAGGATATTGAAAAGAGAATTTTTTTTGATAATAAGTAATATTGAAATAAAGGAGATAAGAGATATTAAGAAAAAATAATGAGATAAATAAAGATACGAAAACTAGATAATGAGTGATATGTTTTGTAATTCTTATATACAATTCATATATTTGAAGTGTGATTTTATTAAAACTTGTGATTTTTATTGAAAGTGTGATTTTTATTATAAACTATGATTTTTATTATGTAACTAAAGGACTAATTGTCTTTATATGTAAACAAGTCGAGATAATGTGATATTTATGCATTCTACGTTTGTGAAGCAGAAATAACACAGCACTAAAAAGACTGTGATTTTTTTTTTAACAAAGACAATGAATCATAAGCTATTATATGTACCTTACAAACTTTTTTGGACTCACCCCAATGTTGTGAGAGTTGAGGAGGAAGGTACAATAACTTCAAATTATTATTGTCATGTTCTATTCCATTTACTTAACATGTTTGTTTGTTGATTTTGATATTTTCATCGTTATATTCTATTATTTGTGTGAGTTGACTCAAAATTAAAACTGATGTAGAGTGAAAATTTGATAACTTAGTTTTTTTTTAAATTAAATTTAATTGATTTTTTTTTGAGGTTTTGTTGTGTGGGGAACGGCCGCCCTGCTCAACAGTGTTTTCAGTTGATGATAAATACATTTTTAAAATTTAATTTTTTTTTCACAGCAACAATATAAGAAATTTACATAATTTACAATTTTCTATAGTTGATCATTAATTACTATATTTTTTTTGTTTTTATTGTGTTCATAAATTAGTAAATCATTAGTGTATTTTTGTGTATTCAATATTGAAATGTGCAATGTCTTGCCATGTGATCATCATACTAAATTAACTTAAACCATATGTTCCTTTTCAAACTTTTCCAAATTTGTGGTCGACGCCCATTTTCCTCACATGGCCGGGTGAGTCTGTCCTCCAATGCAGGCATTGTTGGTCAGCCTCTTCTCAGACGGGGGGAATATTCTATAACATTAAAAACCCCATACCATTTTAAAATCTAACATTATTCTAAATTCCCTTGGGCGTACGAGCTAAATTTCGCTTTTGATTCTAAATTCTAATAACCTCGAGAGAAAATATTAAATGGCTTCCTTTTTCAAACCTGCGCGGCGTCCCCCAACATTTTATATAGGCTCTGCGCAGATTACATAAAACCACATGTGACTTATCGACAACAGCAAATCCCTAATCGCTATCCTGATCACATGACAAAATTTATATAAGCCGCCTGAACAAAAAACCTGTGCGCTTTTTTCATTTGTAAGTTGCCCCGAGAAGTTGTATTGTGTATCTTAAAAATAAAAGATGTAGTTAAATTAACGTTGTGGTGTTTTATGTGTCCGAGGGTGAGATGAAAAACGGGGAAAGAAAATTAAACATATGTGATGCACGGCCGGGCGACAAGTCATCCATCTTTACCACAAAAAGATATACCACTCAGGCCTTCCTTCGTCGGCCCGCGCTCGTGCTATTACATATATATATATATATATATATATATATATATATATATAAATTATTTTACTCTCCATTATTTAAGTTCTCTTTCCTAAATCCAATCTCCAGTAGTGTTAGTTTATCGTTTTAAAACCCTTAGCCACAGAACTTCCCATGAATCGCATGCATTTGCATTTCTCGGCGTGTACATGTTAGAATTCAGGAGTGGGTTCGCATCGCGAGCCCCAAATTCTGTTGATCCTACAAATAATAGCCACATGTTTTTTTCGCCTCTCGCGCTTAAGGTTGAAAGGTGATATTACTTCCGAGCCGTTCTTCTGAAAGGACGGATGTACTTTTGTCGCTCTAATAAACAATTCGTCCCGACTGCTTCCAAATTTAATTTTTATTCCTTTCAGGCTGAGTCTAGCTCCAGCCATGTAAATATGACTAGTTTTCCCTTTCAGGTTATAATTTAATGAAGTGGTGTTATGGGTAAATTATATATATATATATATATATATATATATATATATATATATATATATATATATATATATATATATATATATATATATATATATATATATATATATATATATGTGTGTGTGTGTGAAATGTCCGGAGTGAACATCTCGTGAAAATACTGCAATCGAGGCCGTAACAATGATTCCAAATCACAAGAACAACTGAAGTTTATTCCATGAAAACAGCAACATGTTACTCGCATCGAAGCCAGCCCGCGTCTCCCCTAAAAAAGCGCCAAAATAGCATTAGGTGAAAGAGGTTGCCAGAATTGCCGGAGGAAGTTAGTATGTGGAAGGCGAAGCGTTTACGTCAAGACAAGAAGGACGGGTTACCATGGCAGAGATGAAGTACAGAATGGGCGATTATAGGTAGTTATTAATATTATCACATATATATATATATATATATGTGTGTGTCTCTGTGTGTGTGTGTGTGTGCGTGTATGTGTATATATATGTATGTTTGTATGTATGTATTTATGTATTTATGTATTTATGTGTTTATTTGTGTTTGTGTACATGTATATAAATTTAAAAGCGTTATCTTTCAACGAGAACGCATTCCGCTATTTCTCGCAGCAGAAAAGTACATGAGAACATTTCCGTTTCTACTACATATGCACAACATAATGTAAGCATAATCCACCACCGACCCCTATTAAGTCATCTTCTTTCTAATGATAGATCATCGAGATAGCATCTTGAGAAAGGATCTCATCCAAACACCCAATTTGTGTCCAGATAGCCGAAGCAACGGTCTACCACCGCACAAAACCAACTGATAGTGCTAAAGGCAAAATTAATATCGAGGTACAAATTTATCCTACCTAAACTTAGCCTAGCACTCGACAGCAAACACCATACCGCACATTTTTTAGACGATTTTGGTAAGCGGTAATAAAAAAACGTTTGCTGCAAAAGAAATAATTGCAATTGTACTATGTTTTTAAAAGTCAAAATTATCGTCTGCGGCTTGAAAGTTTTGTTTTTATTCAAAATGGCGTTTTTAACAAAGCAGTGGTTCGAAGGCTACATTTATTCTCTTTCCGAAGATAAATATGCATACTCCGTTATCCAAAAACGATGTGAGAGTCATGGTTTTGTGTTATCTAAAGCGTCGATAGGTAATATCGTCAACAAGAAAGGAAAAAAACTTCAAATTGGAGCCTCAAGTGGGACAAAAATTCCAAACAAGTATCCAAGGAAAAAACGGACATCTTCGACTATTGCAAAGGTACGTTGTTTAATGTTAAAAGAAAATCCCCCTAGTCAAAGGACAGTTGCAAAATCATTAAAATGCTCGGTGTCCACTGTAAACAAAATGATAAACGTTGATTTAAATCTTAAGAAAGCGAAAAAACGCAATGTGCATCGTCTTCTTCCAAATCATATCGCTGAACGCAGGACACGCTGCATAATTCTATATGAGAAACACTTATCCAAAGAAAAATGGAAAACTATTGTCACAATAGATGAATCATGGGTGTATTTAAATGATTGTAACAAAAAAAGAGCCATTTATTATCATAAAGGGGGAGAAAAAAATTTAAGTACATGGTTCAAAGAATCGAAAGAAAGTTTTTCTAAGGATTCATGATTGTTGCTGGTTTTTCTTATAATGGCAAGTTAAAAATAAAGAGAGTGGAAAAAATGTCAAGATTAACTCCAAATACTATCAGGAACATATTTTATCGCCAATTTTTCTGAATGAAATACCATCGCTTTACCCACAGTGTCATCAATCTGTGAGACTCCATCAGGACAAAGCTAGCAGTCACACATCAAAATCCACTGTAAATTTCCTAAAAGAAATTGAACAACAAACTGGTATCAAGGCCATACCCTTCACTGATATCCCTACTAAATCTCCCGATGTATCACCTATGGATTTTTGTGCTTTCGGACTTTTAAAATCTGCCTTATCTAAATGTCGTCCCAAAACCCTTACAGGACTCTGGAAAGCTGTTCAGGAGGAATGGGATAGAATACCTCTTCTGACACTTCAAAAGGCATTATTATCCTGGAAATTGCGGTGTCGAAAGATAGTTCAGAATAAGGGATGTCAAATAGAACATTTAAAACACAAGAATTTTATGTAATTTAGTTTTGTGAATACAATATACATCGTCTAAAAAATGTGTGAATCCGGTTTGCAATAAATACAAATTGTAATACAAACATTTTAAATACAAATACAAGATTCAATACAAATTTTAAATACAAATACAAGATTCAATACAAATTTTAAATACAAATACAAGTTCTACACAATATATTTAAAAACAAATGCAAAAGTTCAAACATTTCCATAGAATGCAATTCACTATAGATATGAACCATATTTTCACCACTTTGCATTTTAACTCTGTTACTACATGTATGTATATATAACTATTTAATACAATTCATACTTTTACTTTCTATGTGCATCATAGTAGCGATAGTCCTTACTACAGGCGAAAGTCAGTGCCGATGCGTTCACTACAATTTTCCGAACCCTGTAACGCCGGGAAGCCCTAGCCGATAGCGCCAGCGAAGGAGTGAGATTCTATTCTAATCTTCCTTCAAAACATCCTCCAGTTCGGTCTCAGCACATTTTTGAGTTAATCTCCCCGACACTTCCTTTGAACTACCTTAATGTTCTTACATTTCCTGCCCTATATACATACTATAAATCCAATTATGTCAAACAAAACATATACAGATACAACATTTCTTCTGAATTCTATGACTCTATAAATTACGTTTACCAACTTCGCTACTTATCTCTCATATACTTTTTAAAAACATCATATTTTTGATTTTATGCTACTTGTACTGTATAATACAAATATCTACTATTCTTCATTCGTAAGTACATCTAGATTTACAATACAAATAAATTTTGTATACAAAATTTCGCAAGTACGAAACAACACATGCAAAGGACAAATAACAACAAAGCAAAACGCTCATGAAAGAGAGAGAGAGAAAAAGAGAAAGAAATCTAACTGAAAAACGTTCCATAAAAGAGTCACTTAGAACACTTCTAATAAAGCTTTTGCAATAAAAATCACATTAAAAGTGATTGCGAGTCAACTCTCAAACCCAGCAGGTAGAATTTTACTCGCTGCTTCCTACCTCTGATATCTAAAGATGCAGTGGTCCGTATCTTGGTATTCTCCACATCCACAAGTGGGAGTTTTATCATGGAAACGCTGCTGATGAGATCCAAAGCTACCACGTAAGGTATAAGCTTGATTTATGTATAAAAGTGCACACAGATTCTATTTTCTTTCCTCCGGAAAGATCTCGACGTTTTAAGTTATCGGATGTCCTAGTCGCAACACTTCTTCGACAGACGAGGTAACGCTTCTTCGACAAGCGCTTCTTCGACAGACGAGGTAAATCTGCCAAGATTTATACATAAAATACGACAAATATGGTAGGTGCAAAGTCGGAACTTAAAAAATTGTCAAAACCTTTTGTATATTTTACAATTATATTTTTATATTTTTTTTCACTTGCAAGGTGTTAATGTGTAAAAGAAGTTAATAGTGTCTTTTATGAATGCTTATGTAAAGTGTGTTCAATGTTTATGTCCAGTTATTTGAACATTTTTGCGTGAAAAAGTGTCAAAGCTGGTGGAAATATTAAGTACCAACATATTCACCAGAGGACACCACTATGTAGTAAATATGTAAAATCGAAAGTGTTTTGTTTAATGTTCGCACAAGGGGAGTTTTTTCCAATGCAGAGGCACTTGTCGTCAAACATTCACCTATACTACGCAGCAATTTTACTGCCCATTTTATTGTGGGGGCATGATATAGGCGGACAGCATTACCTCCTATGAAGGGACGACACGAACGGAGGCATTTTTCGTGGCGCGACGCCACGATTCGATCCGAGTACCCTCAGCACCGAAAAACAGCGTGCTGTACCAGTGGGCCACCACAAGCCCGCCCCAAAGGTAGTGAACTGTCGCACAAGCCTGGGCAAGTTGCTGTATCAATAGTGTGTGTGAGCGGTGGCTCGATAGATTGTGAATAAAATGTGATACTCTGCTAGCAATGGTCCGTCGTGTTTAATGAGTTATACTCTCTTATTAACCTACCATGTTCAGACAACACGGGATTTCGCCTCTATACCTTACTATAGTGTACATACATTTTTGTATACTAAATACGAAGTTGTTATCATTAGCCCATAGTTGACGTTATACTAATGTTTGATACTAAGTTTCGTATATCTGTATACCATATTATTTCTTATCATTATGAATTTCTTATCTTTGAACGCTTGAGCTATTACCCCCTCATTCGAATAATTTTGTTTAAATAGTTGATTTATAATAATGAAACAAAGTATTGGCCCCACAATAGACCCTTGAGGAACCCCCTCTCCGTTAAAAGCGCCCTTGATATCTAATGCAATTATGCATGTGTTTGCATTATTTTTCATTTCCAGTATGATATATATACGTCGAACCAAGACGTCAACATATCCTCGTTCACACCAAAACCCATATTGAACATCTAATATTAAGTTTCTGAATTCCAAATAACTAACTAATCTATCAGATAGTAATTTATCCAGTATTTCCCCTATAATTGGGTGTAAAGAAATTGAACGATCGTAGGATGCCAATTTCGGATACTCACTTTCCTTTGGGAAATATAGAACTTTTTCTTTCTTCTAGCAGTCCGGAAATGTTGATTCTTTCCAATATTTGTTATATAACTTCAATAACAGCTGTTTATTGGTTGATAATTTAGTCAACTATATCCAAGTTGAAATCTTCGTACCCCGGTGTTTTGCCCTTCGACATACCGTTAATAATATACTCCAACTCATTTTGAGTGATCTTCTCTGTATCGTTAACCAATTTTCGTTCTCAGGTTTCGCACATCTCTTTATATTCAAAACGTTTGTATGCACGAGAGCTCTATTTTTTTTTCTTCAGTTCTTAATAAACCATCCTCATTTATTACGCCATCTCCAACATAAGAGCTGTTATTTTTATCCTTGATTATATCATAAATATTTCCAAATGTGTCTTACTTTGGCGATATCAATATATTCTTCAGATGCCTCTCGTTTAGTTTCTAATATTAACTTTTTATACTGAAAGCCGTTCGCACTTAATGGAAACGTTTTTAATTTATATTTGCCGTTTGCATTTTAAGATAAAAATTTGGCAACTTCAGAATAATCGTTTGCTACTGTTTTGTTTGTGATTGGAATGTAAAATAAAAGTTTTATTTTGAAAATGGCTCGTAAAATTTATAGATAGCTCGAAGGTTATGTAACTGCCCTTTCCAAGGAGAAATATTCGTATCAACAAATTATATAGCGATGTAAAAGTCGTGATTATGACATTTAAAAAAAATGTATTTATAAAATATTGCTATTGAAACGAAAAATGTCTGGGCCTAAAAGAAAATCCACTGACTCAAAGATCCATTGCATCGAAACTAGGAATGTCTTCTGGCCCTGTAACTGAAATCATTCATAAAGATATGAAGTTAAAAAAGATATTTAAACCTAAATGTCATCTGCTTTTGCCGAAGAATATTGTTGAAAGAAATACAAAATGTAGAAAATTATATGAAAAACACCTAGCTGCTGAAGAATGGAAATAAGAGGTAACACTCGATGAGGCATGGGTGTTTTAAACGACCTTATTAAAAAATAGATAAATTTTCTATTGCTCAACTGACGGGAATGACCGTACGAAATGGCTTCGTCGGTGTACAGAAAAGTTCCCAAAGGGATTCATGATAGTTGCAGGATTTTGTTACAACGGCAAAATAAAAATTTAAAAAGTCTCAATAAAAGCCAAAATTAATTCACTCTACTACAGCAGAAAAGTAGAGGGAAATTTTGAAGATGAAATTTAAGCCTTATATAAAGGACATTGATAAAGTTGAGCTTCACATGGGCAAAGCCTCTAGTCACACATCAAAATGAACTGCCTCTTATTTAGCAAAGAAAGAATCAGAAACAAGAATAAAGTATATCCCATTTAATGAAATACCTGTAAAATCCCCTGACGCTTCTCCAATGGACTTTTGCGTTTTCGGTTTATTAAAACGAGCCTTAGGAAAACGGCATCCAAGAACACTGAACGGACTTTGGAAAACGGTCCAAGAGGAATGGGGTTAAATTGACACCACAGTGCTAAGAAAATTTTACTTTTATGGAAAATTCGAGCTAGCGCTATTGTCATTGCATTTATACATAAAACTTAACTATCAAAATTGTTTCCATAAAGTGAAAACGACATTTTGTGTACTGCTCTTTCTTTCTTAAAAAATATTTCATATTTCTTCCTTTACAGCCTTTTGTGAAAGCAAATTCAATCACTGTCGTTTCTCTTTCCTCGGTTTGTCTAGTCTCTCCATAAAGTTGATTTATCATTAATGTCACCCACAACAATTACTTTCTTGGAAATTTTTTTCTTGTGCAATTTGAAGTAGATTTACGAAATGTGTCTCTTTCATTTCCATGTCTCCCCTGTATGAGGTAAGTAGATATACTGAGATTACCACAAAAGGGATTTCATTGTGATTTAACTTGAATGCAATAATTCATACGATGGAACTTTAATAGTGGCAACTAGGTATGTACAAATTATACAAAAGAGATAAAGGGGTGAAACTTTTCTAGCCCTTCAAAATAGTAACCAGCAATGTTTAGTAACCGTTGCTAACGGCCTGGAATCTGCAGGATGCCGTTGGCAGCACCTTATCAGTTGATCCTTCTAATGGAGCGGTCTACGGTCTATAGAATCTCTAGTGAAATCCACGGGCATATTGGGGATGACATCAAAATCACAGAGACATAAGTCGGGGAATAAGAGGGATTGTAGAGCACTTCCGAGACCCAGAGAGCAAACACATCAGCCACAGTGTGCCACAAGCATTTTCCTTCCATCAGGACTACGCAACAAATTATTTCGAACAATAGACCGGCAACTAAATCATGGCTGTGTTCATACTGTCACTGTGCAGGCGTATGATGTTTGTGGGGAGAGCTCATTCGCTCTGAGGTAAGACAGGTATGTGACGTAAGTGTGGTATACGTTGCTTTCATGGGTTCTGCTGCTACATGGGCTCTACAACATTGCTGACACTATAAAAGTTCCATCCCTCGTATTCTTTTTTATAATAATTTATGACTCGAATTTTTATACTTACGACCAAAGTTTCACTTGGACCAGACTCAATACGAATCAGGTTGCGGGAACTAGGAAATCCCACTATGTGGTGTTGATCCCACTATGTGGTGTTGATAACCACAGCTTGAAACGTGGGGCTCGTTTATAAACCCAATATCAAGAAGATTTTTGGAAACATCCGCACCAAATAGGTGAGCAGCACTATACGAATTGCTATTGCTAAGATGAAAACAACTAAGCAAAAACCATGAAGGCTTACAACTATGATGTAAGTAAGCGCTAGATAAGTTACCCTACAACGGGTATGTACGAGTATCATACGTATAAAAAAGAATAGAAAACATGTAAGATCAATTGCGAAGCTAATCTAAATAAACATATGATCTTCAATTTAGAACAAATCGATTTTATAAAACTTGAATGCGAGACTGGACAATGAGTCTTCAAAACATTAAGAAGATTTTCATATTTTTCTTAGGAAAAAATACTTTTTTATCAAATGTTTGAAGCAACAGATAAAAATATATCACTTAAGCATCTAAATTGTGAAGAATGCATCAAATTCAAATCTCCCTGCATTCAAGATTATTCCTTGTCGCTGTTCCCTTTACCACAAGTATCAAACCGATAATGAGTAAGGAAATAAAAAGAGTTAAGATTAGATTTTAAAAATATTATTAATATTAATGAAAGGAAAGAGACTAACGGTGAATTGATAATAAGTATAACATGAACTACATTCCAATTATGTTTGTATCATACAGAAGTTCTGACAAGAAATGTTATGTTTAGAACTCGTCTGTCCTAACAATCATAAAAATCAATGAATTTGGCAGTATTCATGTCTAAAACATCAGCCACATATTAGCACAAATTGTATCTCATTTTCTTTCATTAATCTCAATAATAATACTCTTTATCTCCTCTTCTAAAATGAGATAATATATCAACCAGAATACACAACTTTTAAAAAAAAATATTTAGTTTATTTTAGTATTATATAGGAAAGTCAATTTCGAATTTTTTTCTGTTATTTAATTCCAGTTACAAGTAAAATATTCTGATTTTTTCGGTTTGGAGAGCTAAATTTGGTGCAAATTTTATATGCGCTATTTTTTTTAATACCGCAGGTGGATAATCTTTCAAGATTCGTCCATACAACAAAATTTATCTTTAACTCGCAATCGGTTTATGCAATATGATAATTCAAACCAAAGTATGAAATTTTCAATGCGGTAAGCATCAATATACTTCATGAGCGTGAATTTGAAATCAACAGCATATGTGGTTTCTTAGACAAAAATACAGTATAAATATGGATGAGTTTTCAAATAGACAGTAACTAAAAACTATTTTGACATGATAAGTCATTTTACAATCTGCTAATATGTTTTCTAAACTAACCTATAACCGTTATTCCAAAAAAATATGTTTAGCAATTTACGCTGAAAAATTCCTATTCACAAATATGAAAAAATTCGAAAACTAGTGAAAGGCAGCCGATATGGACTGTATAATGAAATTGTTTCTAAAATATGCAGACTTTCTGAAGCAGAAGTTGGGGGAATATTAGATGTGCAGAAACAAGTTACTGGGATATTTATCTTGGCAGAACACCTAACGATAAGGTCTCCAAGTTGAAAAAATTCTAAATACATAAAAGCTGAAGTGGTAAGAGAACAATAAGACATAATATGGGCTCATTAATCAAGAATTCTGCGTTGAAATGCTTTTTTGCCTTCTATGGCATTTGTCATAATTAGCTAAATAATGTTACGTCATTATGAATTTCTCATCTCCGAACGTTTGGGCTATTACCCCTTCATCCAAATCCCTTTCTTTAAGTAGTTGATTTACAATAATGAGAAAAATATAGGCCCCACAGAAGACCCTTGAAGAACCCCCACGTTATATCGTAAATATTAATGAAACGAAACAGACTAACCGTGAATTGAGAATAAGTATAACATGAACTACATTCCAATTATGTTAGTATCATACAGAAGTTCTGACAAAAAATGTTGTTTTGAACTCGTCTGTCTTCACAGTCATAAAAATCAATGCATTTGACACTATGCATGTCTAAAACATCATCCACATATTGGCAAAAATCGTCTCTAACTTTTTGTCATTAATCTAAATCGAAATGCATTTTATTTTCTCTTCAAAAATGAGATGGTATGTCAACCAGAACCCACGATTTTTTCTTTGTTTAACCCCATAGATGAAAAATAGAAATTAAACTTGCTTTATTTAAGGGTACTTTGCAGTATAGATTGAAATATATACTAGCACACCAAATCTATTTTAGTATGCATATAGGATAAGTCAGTTACGATTTATTTTATTTTATTTAATACCAGTTACAAATAAAATATTCTCACTTTTCGGTTTGAAGAGCGAAATTCTGTTAAAAGTTTATATGCGCTATTTTTTTAATATGTAATCTTTCAAGAGTCACCCATTAAAAAAAATTTCTAGTTAACTCACAATCGGTTTATGCAATACCATAGCTCAAACCAAACTATGACATTTTCTCTGCGAGAAGTATAAATATACTAAATGAGTGCGAAATTCACATTAACAGCATGTGTTGTTAATGTGATAGAAAAGCAGTATAAATATGGAATAAATACTATTTTGGCATTATAAGTGATTTTACAGTATGCGAACATATTTCTAAACTAATCTATAACAGTTATTCAAAAAAAATATATTTAGCTTTTTACAATGAAAATTACATATTCACATATATGAAAAATTCGAAAACTAGTGAGATGTAGCCGATATGGACTGGATACCGATACTATTTCTAGAATAGTTAGCCTTTCTGAAGCAGAAGTTGGGAAAATATTAGCTGTGCAAAAACAAGTGTAAGGTATACATAAGATTCGATTCACAAGAATCGAACTTTTGAGTGAATGAATTCAAGAAGCTGCTTGAGATATGCTAATTTCGGCATACGCGCTTGGTATAAATACCATGCAGCTTGATTAAGTAAAAAGGTTGTTAGGGTTGAAAAAGGTTTTGTTAAGGTTGATAGATTAGCGAGTTAAGGGAGCTACGAGGAAAGCAGCTCCAGGTGCTATCCTGCGCTAGTGCTTAGGGGGCCCAAAGTTTACGTGGCAGTACTGCTGGTTTGACTCTCTTCTGGTTTCTGAGTATTTGCAAAGTGTATTTCTATTGAATGTTAATATATATTCCGTACAAGTAGTACATATGCTTATTGCTGTAAAAGCAAATTCTATATGTGCAACGAATTAAATAAACATTGTTTCATGTATAAACTGTGTTTTTATCATATTCAAATAGAGTGCCCCTAAGTAATACTCTATACTGGCGCCCGAAAGTTTATATATACCCTGGTTATTCTTGTTACATTTATAACGAACAACATATTTGAAGTTTGAACTTTATACTGTGTTATGCTCTGATATTGATAAAATTAAATTGTGAAAGTATCTTCTTATTATACTTATCTACTGTTGAAAATGTATTTAAGACAAAACCCTGCTGATAATTTATCTGGGATAATTATGGTTCTGCAAATTGCGCCATTCGAAGCCACCTTCAAAGGCGGCCAATCAAGTCAATTTCTAAAGAAAATTGGGTATTACTTTCAGCAACAATGCACCCCTAAGGGGGAGAAACTTAAAATTGCTCTAGCCGCTTTAAGAGGTAGTGCATATCAGTGGTACACGTGTATGAAAAGCAGTAATCTGATTTTTGACTATTTGTTTAGTCAAGCAACAGTTTCTTAGCGTTTTTCCAAAGTCCTTTTATCAAAGTCAAATTGAAGCGGAAATTTATTCACTAAGTCAACGTACAGGTCAGTCTGCGTTAGATTTTGCTATGAAAAAGATTTCCAAATGTGAGGAATATCTAGAAGGGGTGACGGAAGCGGTAATCTTAAAAATAGTTATCCAACATTTGAAGCCAAGTGTTCAAGATTTTTCAGACAATCAAAATATTACAAGCAAGGTTACCCTCCTTCAAGCATTAGCTAAACATGACAATAGGCATTTCTTCGCTACCCCTTACTCTCACTCAGGTACGAGAAGATTTATTCACCCCCGACAAAATTTTTCGCGAGTTTCAAACCAACAGCGAAACCAGTATCGCGAGCGAAAGAATAGAAGCGCACGGCGTTACAATGAAATTAGTGCACTTAAAGTAAATAATATGCAAGCACCTTACGTGCACTGGCAAGTTGTTTCACATGATATGGTTCAACCTGTTGGAACTGTGTGGTGAAATGTATTAACTTGTCCGAGCAGTAATCATTATTTTGAGGATAGTTAAAGTCGGGGTATTTTTGTGGCTTATAATGAAAGTGAGTCTAGCTGGAATAATGTGGTAATTCCAGTACAAATTTCTGAAAATAGTGCCGATACTAATGCTAGTGGTTTAGAAAATAAATCATCTGATACTTCTATTAATGCTATACCTGATATTTTATACGATATTCACACATCTGTTAATGAAGGAAATTTAGTAGATGACGAAGTATACGTTACGGAAGTTAGTGAATATTTATTAGTTGACGACAATAAAAATTCTTTAAACGATGTTAGGAACTCGCTAGGTAATGATGATATTATTTCAAGTTCCCAGCCGAATGGGAATTGTGCAGTCCAGGTTGATAATATGATCTTAAATAAAGTACATGAAAACCAGAATGAGAATCAGGATGAAAAGATGACACAGAGTTATACTGTTTTAGTTCAGCTGATGTTTCGGAAGTTGTAGAAATAGTGAGCATTAAAACGCACGAATACGGAAAGCTTAATCTTCCTAAAACTGAAGCAGTAATTAAGAATTTAAATGATAACGATTCTGATGTCGCAAGTTTCAAAGAAACTTTTTAGTCAAAAGAGAATAAAACTAAGGTTAAGGGTGATAAAAAACGAGAAAAAACGCCTTCAGGTTCCAGCTTTAAAACTGCTAATTCTGAAGTAATTAAGTCGGTAAACAATAGGTTGTATAAGCACGAATACGAAAAACAGATCAGGTTGTTGAAAAACATGAAACAAGCGGCGAGCTAAATTTTAAACGTATCATAAAGGGCTAGATAAAGCCAGTAACTAAAAACGTTGGTGCGGCGTATAAGTTTGAAAAAATAGAATCTGCATTAAAATCTAATGCCTATACTCTAAAAAGTACGGAGAAAAGTAAAGTGTGCACTACAAAACCTCCATCAAAGGATGAATGTGTCGCTGATAAGGTACACAATGTTATGAAAGAGATAGATGACAATTCTAAAGGTCCTTTGCATAAGTACAGGAAGCGGAAGATTTCTGCCGCCCAGCCAGGTTGGCCTCCTCGCAAGAGACCTCCTGTACATCGTCAAGCCGGACCAGCACCTCAGGACCAACGACCTGCTGCACGAAGGATGCCCACACGGTCAACGAATCCCTTTACTAGGACTGCGACCATCAAGAGAGGTTCCACGGAATGGTCAGTTTGGTGCAGGGAAGTTGCTGCCTTCATGAACAAGTCTTGTATACATTCTCTTATTATCCCACCCCCTTCAATAAAATCGAACCAAACTGGTATGAAATTCCCCATTGTATATACTGTGTAAACATTTTGAGGGGAAGGGGTGAGCCACTGAAAAAAAACGGCTTACTGTTGTTTTATAAATTTTTGAAGGGAACATGTAGTGACTAGAAAAAAATACATACTGCATAATATAATAATTAACTCAATAATATACTAACTTCACAAAACATAACACATGTGCATTATGAATTGGGGAAGAACAGATACAAACAGTCAAGAAATGTCATGCTGTGCAATTGTGTTGACACTTTTAACTAAAATAGACTTTCTAGGGCGCAGTTGGCAAGCCCAGTATCTTCAACTCTGCAAATCCACTGTTTGATGGTGTCACCTGGATCCTTCAGATTTAGTTTTGTAAAATGGGAGTGGCGTTTTTCCCCCACACAACGCGTGGAAGGTTTTTTTGACTTTGCCTCCCATTATGCAAAAAGTGAGACCAACACGCGTTTTCAGTTAGTTAACTGAAGCCGTTCAGACCTCGGTTACCTAATTTTTTTTTCGAGGGAGACCAGTGTAAGGTATACATAAGATTCGATTCACAAGAATCGAACTTTTGAGTGAATGAATTAAAGAAGCTTCTTGAGATATGCTAATTTCGGCATACGCGCTTGGTATAAATACCATGCAGCTTGATTAAGCAAAAAGGTTGTTAGGGTTGAAAAAGCTTTTGTTAAGGTTGATAGATTAGCGAGTTAAGGGAGCTACGAGGAAAGCAGCTCCAGGTGCTATCCTGCGCTAGTGCTTAGGGGGCCCAAAGTTTACGTGGCAGTACTGCTGGTTTGACTCTCTTCTGGTTTGTGAGTATTTGCAAAGTGTATTTCTATTGAATGTTAATATATATTCCGTACAAGTAGTACGTATGCTTATTGCTGTAAAAGCAAATTCTATATGTGCAACGAATTCAATAAACATTGTTTCATGTATAAACTGTGTTTGTATCAAATTCATTTAGAGTGCCACGTCAAATGATATACACCCAAGTCTGGGTAGATGTGAGCTATATACTCTATACAAGTTATACAGCTATTTATCATACCAAAACAACTAACGATAAGGTCTCCGACTTGAAAATATTCTGAATACATAAATGCCATTGTGGTAAGAGAACAAAAAGACATAAAATGTGCTCATTAATCTAGAATTCTACATTAAAACGCTTTTTTTTACTTCCAAGGCATTTACCATAGTTAGACAAGAAAATTTACCAAGGTCGCAAAGTCGGCGAGAATACCAGTTAAACTTGGCTTTTAAGATTAATACTAAATTGTCACAATCGATACTACAATCCTATAGAATGTGAACAGTAAAAAGTATATAAAAAATTATTAAGGTTATGAACAAAAGGAAAATTGAGTTATGAAATAATAAAAATAACAAAACAGTAAGCCTAAAAACATTGCTTCAGTACCTGAGAAGACTATTATTCTTAAAAACTCTCAATAATAAATAATGTGGCGTCATGCATTGTAGTTACAATGTATGTCTTCATATGTCCTCAAATTGCAACTCACAATCTTACTTGAATTTAAAATTTAGTGCTTCCTGTTTATTTGTTCGCAAATCAGATAATTTAAATACACTTTTTTTACCTACATTGATTTCAGCACTTTTGTTTACTTCCATGGTTCTAGTAAACGAACTGCCACTTCTATCCGCAAGCAGAAATGCCTTATAAGGTCATAGATTAGGCACAGGCCAATCAGGAAGTGACACTTAAGCGAACATGAAGCGAAACTAAACTTTTATCCGACAGAACTTAACACCTACACATCAGTTGCAGAAAGAGTTACAAAGCGGAGCTGCTTTTCGTTAGTTGATCCTACTTTGCGAGTGAAGTTCAGATACCTTCTTTAAATTTTACAATTCATATTCCATTGTTTAATAAGGTAAGTTTGTTCGAACTCTCAGTTATATGTATGCAAAATTAGTTACATGTAAGAAATATGTTTAAAACATTCTTTTCCTAAAGTGATTGTGTTTATAAGTTCTGCTACATTACAAGTTTATTGGAAATTGATTAACTATTATGTTATCAATTATTAATTGCTCACTTGGAATCGGTTAATTTTATTATGTTTAGAAGATTTACTCAGTTGTTTCTGTTAGTGGATATTTATATATATATATATATATATATATATATATATATATATATATATATATATATATATATATATATATATATATATATATATCTGTGTGTGCGTGTGTATATAAGGACCTTTTTCATTTTATTTTAATATTTCTCAATATTTAATGAGTCATATTATATAATTTTATACTAAATATTTACAATAACGAAGAACATTTAAGTTTCTATCTCATCTCTTAAATTTAAAGTATCGTTTGTAAATGATTTGGATTACTTGAAATTCCTGAAACACCGTTAATAGATTTGGGTGTTATATAATGCATAATTGTATTTATTTACTTTAAAACTTCTTTGGTTTTAATTTGCTGTTAATATCCATATTTCTTTATATATTTCATAAATTCCAGCCATTTGTGCATTTCATAAAGGTTTAATTTACCGCATTATCAGAATTTTTATTTAATTTTAAAAATTATTTTTTACGGTTTATTTACTATAAGTGTCCAAAAAAATCATTGTTCATTCATAGCTTATAGCATATGTCCTCCGTTTAAAAAAATTTAAAATCTATTAATTTTTTTTATAAATCAAGTTGATTGGTCAAATCTATACTAAATAAAAGGAAGTGTTTCTCTGTGTGTGTGAGGCTTCCAGATGAATCAATGGCCCTTATAGTCAGGAAATTTGGTACACAGGTAGTGCAGACGATGAGTACGTGAAACCCAAAATACGAATTTTAAATTTTATTTAAAAAAAAATTTTATTCAATTTTTTATGCAGTATATGGTTCTATCTGCGATAAAGTTCGCCAGATGGCGCCATCAATTTTTTGGTTGAATTATTCGCATTTTACTTAAATCCAATTCAATCGATACTTTGTTTAGTTTTATTTGTAGTGGTTAGTTTGTACTACTGTGTGTACAAACTGTGTATAGTTTTTAAATTGATTTTGGTTCATAAAATTGAGATTTTTTTTTCTTTTCACCTTTTAGTGGTAAAATGCTGACAGTCTGAATCTACCTAAATACTGAGATGTGCATAACATTTTACATGCTTTCTTTATATGCCATTTATACTTTGTTTAGTATTTAAATTCCTTTTGGTTAACAAACATTCAACAATTTGACATTTTTGCTTTTCAGCTTTATTTTTCAAAATTCTTTACTTTCCAAAAGACAATCTGATCTTTTTACTTTTCAGCTTTTTGTGGTTTATTATAAATGCATATATTTTATGGTTTACTTTTCAGGTTTATTTTGCTCCAATGATAAAATGATAAATCTAGCTAAATTCTGAGGAGTTTATTATAAATTAATATGTTTTTCATATTGGGTTTTCTTTTAAATGATGTGTATAATATTTCAAATGCTTTTTTATCTATGTTATTTATACTGTGCTTAATTTTTAAAATGATTTTCATTAACAAACATTCACAACCTCCAGACGAATCTATGGCACTTACAGCCATGAAATTTGTCACTTAAGTAGTGCAGACGTTGAATACGTGCACCTCGAAACCCGAATTTAAAATTTTATTCTAAAAAATTTGTATTCAATTTTTCATGCAATATTTAGTTGTAATTGCGCTAAGGTCCACCAGATGGCGCCACCCAAAAAGGGAAGGCCTATATTCAGACCTTGCGAAGTTACAAACTCGAATTATTTTACCAGTATGGTTAGAAAATTAATTTCACTTTCGGGAAGGGAAATGACAATTCCATTTTACGTCAACGTTTTTTAATTATTTATAAGATTCATTATAATCCGATTGACGATTTTTAATTATTTATTAGACTGGTCAGGCTTCGCTCGTCTAGTCGGTCGATTTAGGGACCCACTCCCTTCAGCAATCATCGCCAGAGAATGGAAACACTAAAAAACTAACGAATAAAGGTATTTCAACCATTTTTGTTTTAAAATAGGGATTTATAATGCTGTTTTTAATTAATTCTTTTCTCGGGGTCACTTCTTTATTTTCGACCAGTTCTGGATACTAAATAATAATTTTTCAACCATACGCGGGGAGGGGAAGATAATTTCTCGAAGAAAGAATTTATTAGTAACTTATTGCCGGTGGGGAAGGAAAAGAATTTTTCTTCTGCCTGCGACTGTTTGCAGGACGTGGGATGTGTAACCGTAAAATTGTAATACCTTTATTCGTTTTTATTTGCATTCTCTATAAAACTACATATCTATAACAATTATATGAATTCACATTTATGGTGTGATCGGAAATTATCTAAAGAATGAATATATAGATACATTTGAAATGAATTGTATCTATACATTCATTTCAAATATAATTTTTTCTGAATTTTGTTCCTTTGTGTAGATATCAGTAAAGTAGATATCAATAAGTGTAGATATCAGTAAAGTCGAATTCCTCAGTTGCAACGTCTGAAAGGAAAAAAATCTAAATTAATTTTGTACATTTAAGTGGATGTTTAAAAAATAAATGAAAGTTTATCCGCCAATTAGAAAGGACTTAAATTCATATAAGACGAAACATTTTGTAAAATACAAATCTTTGTCTTCGATAATATTAATAAATTTGAATTTAAATTACAGAAAAAAAATTTCGTCAATATCCATGCAATTGTATGATTAGCTATAGTCCTCGACACAAAGTCACTAATACATGAATAGTCTTGAATCAAATATATGTATATTATTATTTATTTCGGCATCTAAAATTTCGGAGATTAATGATACATATGTTCATATATATACATATGTATATATATAAATTCTTTTCGGACGTAGATATCGAACACCATCTATGTGACGGCAATTTTTACTATATCCCTTTTGGTATATTTAATAAGATGTATATTTTTCTATTTTTGAAGGTTTTATTTCTTGTATTATGAAGGAATTTAAATGAGAATGTTTTCTTTATAGTATTTAAAAACATAAGTTCTAATTTTTTTCAAAAGGAATCCCATGCTATATATTTAAGCGAAAAGCTCTGAATAGCATAATTTTCATAAGAGGCAGACAGACATGTACTCGAAAACTGTATGTCCCGATGTTGATATTTAAAATTATATATATATATATATATTTATATATATATATATATATATATATATATATATATATATATATATATATATATATATATTTATATATATATATATTTATATATTGATATAAACACGGAAAAATTCTAAATGTCTTTATTATTCTTTCAGACTATTGTAGAGGCCTGTTCGATGAAAATTTTAAATACATTTTATTCAGCAGCAAGACTGGCTACGGTGATACCTATATGGCACCGAAAACGTGCCATTTTTGCCCAGGGGAGGTAAGTTTCGCAATCTAAAAAGTTGAATAGAAAAATATATAATTTGTTTCATTTAATTTTTCTTTTTCATTTCTATTCACTGAGATGGATTATCCCCCTCCCCAATTAATTTCTGTTTGTTTCCGTTACGTCCTCCCCGTAAAAGCATGTGTATTTTGTTCTTAAATGGTTTAAAACCTCAATTCATGTGTATATGTATTTAGAATAATAATATCATGAGAGCATATTGTTGTTAAATATATATTTTTTAAAAATATATTACTTATTACTTTGTCCTCCTATTTTGTGGAGAAGGAAATTACTATTTGGGTGGAAAAAATTAAATATTGATCTCAGCAATGAACGCGTATACATTAGTATAATATGAATATTAGCGTTATCACTTTTGGCTTGGCGTTATTATAAAATGTTCCTATTATTATAAAATATATCAATTGAATTTGGGCTTCAAATCAAAATAATCTACTTGGAAATTATAAGAGTTTGTAATTACTATAAAATTTCTGTTCTTCACATATACCGGAAAAAATGAATACTAAATTATCTGAGACTCAATCGAGAATATCCCGGAGACATCATAGAGTCCTATATCGTAAAGGATGTACGAAATGTTACTCGATCCTCTAAATGCCTAATGGCTTTCGGCAAGAAAAATATTCTAGAATAAAAAACATTTATACCTCTTCGTCAGCACAAGGGACAGTGGGTTATCAGCACAAGGGACATTGCCTTCAGGATCTGTTGAAAAATTTGAATATTAAAACCTCAATTCATTCTTTATTTTTAAATGAGGAAATGCCAAATCTAACTCGTTATTAGAAATGATTTGAATATTCCGTTATTTCTTATCTTCCCATTATAGGGGTTCGATTTTTTAGTTCTATTTTCCCAGCCTTCTGGGGGCCCAGGGTTTCCCATTTGTTGGCAGATCTGTTCTGTTCAGCCGGCACCCAAGCCTATAAAAATGACATTTCATGGGAAATTTACCTTCGGCTGTGTATACAGGAATTGCTACGCAGCGCCAGTCTTCAGTGAATCAAGGGCTGATACGCAAAAGGGTAGGGAGCCGAGGTGTCATACAGATTTCCCTGATTTCTGCTAAATTTTTCATTTCGTTTTCGTTACTGTTACTTTTAGCACTGTTCAAGATTAAATTTTAAATATATTTTTCCTTTAACCGACGAACTATTGAAGAAATTTGAATTTGTCGACGAGTCCGAGGACGTATTTTGTATAGAAAGTATTTCCAAATAACTAGCATATATTATTGCAAAGAGAAATATTTTACAAAATTATAGTTAAATTTAGTAATACAAGAGGGAAAAACAAAGAGAAGATGACATTAGTGCTATAGAAAATCCGAGCCTTTTAAATTGGTTTATATTTTAAATCGTTTTTTTCCTATTTTTTCTAATGTGATGGGCACTATTTCAGAGTCATTCGCCCAACCATTGCGAATTAGTAGGGCTCTTCATTATAGGAGCATCATTTTGTTTGAACCAACATTGCTTCGCAATAAGTGTGCCACAGCAATTTTGACAGAACACCCTGAGAACATTTTCAAACTAATTGTGAAAGAAACAAAATATTATAATTTTTTTTTTAAATTTGAAAAATAAATTTTCTCATATTTTTTTCGATCTTTGATCTAATGTACTTTATTTTTTTCTGTATATCTTTTACATTGTATACTACTAAGAATTATTTGAAATTCTGAATCAGAAAAGCTTAAATCGGGCCTAAAATCACTTCATTTCTTTTCTTATTAATTGTTATGTATTATTTATTAAATTTAAATTATTTATTTGAAATGTCTTTAAAAAAATTAGATCGTCCTTAACATGGCGCATAATTTCTCTAATGAAAACATAGTCTAAAATAGCACGTAAGTAAATGCACCGACAGAAAAGGAATTTCTATTCCGCTATTCTGAATGAATTTTCACTGTTCGGAGAGCTACTTTTCTTTTAAAGCATAATTATTTTTTTATAGAAATTTTAATTTATCGGCATTATTAAGTTTTTCCCGATTATTTATCTATCATATTACATATAATTTATTTCCAAAAGTTGTAACTAAAATGCTGAGCTCTTAGTTATAATTTAATATTGTAAGGAAATAGATGAAAGTGCCTGAATTTGTGTAAATGAATCATCATTATTATGAGATTATTATATATTATGATTTGATTTCAGGTACAGGGGAAAATAAACAGAGATTGCATAAATTGAATTTTCTTTTCTTCTTTTCTATTCTCTATATCCCTTCTTCACCTTTATCTATCACAGCTCTCCTCTTTCAATCCCCTTTTTCTTTAACTTGCAATTTAAATTTAAATGAAAGAGATTTTATTTTATTTAACAGAAAGCTCTTCAACTTCTCTTATGCTGTTTTATAACGCTTTTGTAAACTCTCTACATAGTCTTCTCTATAGATTAATAACATACCTCCATACTTTTCTTTGGCTGCTACTAATCCTATTCGAAATGTTTTCTTTTACAATAGTTTTTCTGCATTCTCTTCTCATCTCTGTACCATTTTTCTCTTGACTCCCCCACTGCACAAAGTTTGATGAATGAATATTTGTAAACAGAGGATATCAAGTTTTTCGGATGGATATTTAGGTGCACCTTACTGAAAACAGTGAGCAGCATTTCATGATGACTAAAAAATAGGAGACTAAATCTGAAATTCATCAGCAAGCCTTAAAAAGATTTCTTCAATCCTGAGACTCTTTGATATTGAAACTGGCGTAAAAGAGTCTCAGAACGAAAGGACAATTATTATCCGTCTTCAAAATTTGATTTTGGAAGGGAAGAATCTATGCAAATATTAGAACAATCAAACTTATCTGTGACTATAGGATGTGTAATTTTCTGAGCAGTTGAAATCAAGTTTCACTTATTCAGACATATTATATAACACTTGTACAGACCACCGGTAACTCAACTAATTAGTAAGTTGTGAGATATTTAAATTTATTTCTTTTATTGTTATTTTATTTGAATTAATTATGTTTGTTTCAAAGATTTGCTTCAAGTTACTCTAAAATTATTGATCTGTTGGAGAAAATGATTTTTTGATATCTTTGTTTGAGAATCTTCTAAATTTAGGAATTCGACTCAGGTTTACCCAAAATTTAGACTTACAGATAATAATAACTTTTCTAGGGATTAAAAAATAAAATGTTAAGAATACAATAACCAAACATGTGGTAAAAAAATTCGCTGTATTTGGTAATTCTATGAAACATCCCTTCGAAAGCTGATTACACAGAAAGGATCTGGTTAACTGATTATCCGTGATAAAGCTAAGTTTTTGTCTAATGTTCATTATCAAAAAAATTGGTCTCTAATATACATCCTATCTTGTAACAAATATTAACAATTTCATTTTGTTCTGTCCTATATTAATTCTTTCTGAGACCTTCTCCTTACCGTTTATAAAATTCAGGTGACATTATCCTTATTGATCTAAAGATGAAATGGTTCAAAATTTGAAGCTCACCCGTTATAATGTCATTAAGAAATAATATTACATAAAATTCAGTTTGATGCTGGATAAACTGGATATTATATACAAACATACAGATATATATATATATATATATAATAAATACGACGATCAATGTATACAATTGATGTAAAAAAACAAAAATATATATTTATAAAAAATCGTAAGAGATATTTTTATAGACAAAAGAATGTAGAAGAAAATATTCAAATTAAATCTAATAGGACATACTAAAGAATATAGTACAGTTAATATAGTACAGTTTGAGGAACATATCTTTTACTGTATTTTAATATTATTTTGGATAATGCCCAATTGTCTGCCCCGAGAGCAAGGGAAAAAATATTTTTTGTCTATTTCATTGTTATGGACGTGACGATAAATTTATTTAAAGTACCAGAAGAAGAAATCCCGTGATCAGCATTTAATAAATTAAATTCTAAAGTTTAATCTTTAAAAATTCACCAAAAATCAGCAAATAGAGGTAAAGATTCGAAAAAAATTTCATTTTAAAGGAATTTTTATGATCTTTCTCGTGATATAAATCTTATAACCCTCAAAGTATAATTTGAAATGCAAACATTAAAAAAGTGAAAAAAACGGCTTAAAAATTTAATTTAAAAAAATCTAAGAAGAATTTTTGAAAAATCTTTCTTAGTGCACCCCTACACTATAATAAGAATCGCCATGCAAAATTTCAGCCCTTTAGGTCCAACGGTTTGGTCTGTGCGTTGTATGTCAGTCAGTCGGTCAGTCATTGAGTCAGTCAGTTACGGAAATGTTTTATATATATATATATATATATATATAATACCAATTTTATAGAAGATACTAGTTTAGCTTTTGTAAAACAGGAAATGGTCTTAAGTCAGTTATTACAATAGCACACTTTGAATAGTATGTTTTAATTTTATCCCAGCTATAACATTATCAATTCCCTTTCATCAAAATTTTCTTTATGTGCATATATTACCGAAAATTTTTATAAAAATATTATATGAAGTAATAACGTTGCGTGTGCAGAAAAATGAAGGCAAGTTTCATTTAAAAGTTATCTGTTGCACACGAGACACATAATTGTTTTTCATTCCTGTCTCATTCAAAATTACTCCAGTGCGTCCAGGATGTTCATTGATAAGCGTTTCACCTTCACTGTTAGCTGAGATCTAACTTTAGACAATAATTTCATATAGTTTGAAAGCGATATTTTAAAGTAATATAAAATCCTTGAACTCTAGATACAAGTGTTGATAAAATTATGTTTGCAAAAGAGAGATATCTGAATGTTTTTAACCTTAAAATCAATTGAGTCAGAAACATTTCTGTAGCATTACAATACCATATTTTCTATAAAGTGAGTTTAAATTACCATGAATAATGGAATATTTGCAATGTTAATCCTAAATATCTGTCAGGTAGGTTTCACTTATGTATTCACGGGAAGGTGGATTCCCTTAAGTTATAAAGAAATTATGAGTTCATTATATCATCGAAGATATTGTGGTATTCAAGGAAGTCGTGCGAATTCAGTGGAGGATTAGGGAATCTCGGTCTTGGAGGATCATAAACTGAATTCCTAGAAACCATAATAATTCCTGTAGCTGAAAGGCAAGCTTAGCTACCGGTAAACTAACTCTAACTTTCAGTTACCTCGTTAGCTAAATTGCTTATAATGTCTAGCTCAGTAGTTCATTAAATTTTATGAATAAGTAATTTTATATTTGAATTTTCTTTTATGTGAAAATGATCTATCGGGTACGTATGCAATTCTTTGCGAAGTTTCATTTATTCTTTTCTTGCCCTTTTAATTAATTTTCAGTTCTTTAACACTAGAATGTTGGATTAGGTTAAAATTATCCTTTTCAAATTTTGGCTTTACATAACTTTCGTTTTATAAATGTTGACAACATAGTTTTCTATGACTTTGCCAAATTAATTGATTTATTTAAAATAAGGATAATTTTTTCGCTGTCTTTAAAGACTAGAACCTAATTTATCTAGAACGCCGAAAAAGCATCAAAATGACCCATTTCATATTTTATGGGAAAAAATAGTAATATGGAGAGAATGTTCTGATCAGTTGTTATATATATGACCCCACTATTGTTTCCACAAGTTATTAGAGTCATGTGCTGGAAATAAATATTCTAATTGAAGTAAGTTCGTCTGCATATAGTCTAAAATACTTAGTCTTCCCATAGATACTGTTACCACTTTCGGAATAAATTATGAAAGTATTTTCAAAGGCAGTTTAATAAGCAAGCTCCGGATTTGTTGAATCACTCTTTTGTTCGATAAACAAACATTCTGCTGATATTCAGCTTTTTCAGAGTTTGAAAAACCTCCAGATCTGGCTTGCTGACTTTGTGCAGCGCTATTTACCGCTACACGGTTTTCATAATCACCAAATTCCCCTACTAAGAATGATATTGAAGTAAAACGTCGCGTCGTAAAAGTTCGGAATTAAATTTTGGATGGAACCGGAAGTAGAAACTTAGCATATGCTTACAGGTTTTCCATACTTGGGGAAAACAGAATTGCGATCATCCAAACAATCCTTTTGAGAATATTTAGTTTTTCGGCTTGCGGAAACATTCAAAAACAAAGATAGAAACATAACTAATGACAATTTCCTTACTTTACTTTCTATGTCAAGAGATCTAAAAATGATCAAAAGATTATTTGTCGGTACCATAAGTCGATCAGGGACGGAAATTCCTCTGGAAATAAAAATTGCAAATCTTTTTCCCCTATCATTCATTTTTTTTCCAAATATTATTAAGATATTACATTGACTGTGTATCAAGGTAAATAGAACAAGAAAATTGTTTTTCTGAATTCTCGTCATGAAAATTTTACTGTTTCTGATAATACAAAAAAAGAAAACCTTCCTGAAACAGCAGAGTACTGCGATAACACAAAATATAGCGTTGATGTTTCGGATAACATGACTCGAATGTACAACACAAAATCTTGTTCACGAAGATTGCCTGTGAATGTATTCTACAACATTCTGCATTTAGTAGCTATAAATGCTTCGAATATTTGCCAAACAGTTAAGAGAATTAAAATTAGTAAAAGATAATTTATATTTGATTTATGTTACAAATTACGGTCCCAGTATTTAGACGAAAAAAAACCAACATTGTCAAGATGTAAACTAAAATGTTATTATTTCTTAAAAAATGTGCAACTTTGGTAACTGTCAAGGAAATAAAACATCAAACATTTGCTCCAAATATAGTGGTGGCAAATATATGCGAGATTTTTTTTTCCTCAAAGTGCGCAACAGATTAATATTGGTGTTTATGTTAATTTAATTTGAATTTGAATTTGAATTAGTTTAATTTACATATGCAAATGTTAAATGAAAAAATAAATATTCTTTGTTAAAAAGGCAATTGCTGAATAATATTATGGTCATTTGAACTAGGGATAAAAATGATCCCGATTAGGCATTGCAGTAAGTTTAAAAGTACAGGGGATCTAGTGTTAAAGTATCTACACTTACATTTCTGTGCTTCTATTACTTTTTCCTAATGCTTTCCGACTCTTCTTAAGATTCCTACACATTTTTTTACACCATGAAGAACCGAATTAACACATCTGTATGAATATTTTTTCCTATTTATATATATTTTTTCATACAACCCTGTAAATATCTGAAAATAAGCACTCGTAGGCAGATTTTGCAGATAATTAATTTTTTATTTCAAATATTTCCATCCTTTGGAAGCCAATTAATTAACGTGAGAATTCTGAAAGAGTTACGAATAACTGGAAACCTAAATTCTGGAATCTTTTCCAAGTAAAATTTCTCAACCAATGCTACTAAACATACGAGTATAATTAAATGATACACACACCTAGAAAACCTTACATAAAAAATAATTTAATTATATTCAGATTTTCATTTCTTCACTCTTTTTTATGATTGCTTAAAGTAACTGATTTATTTGTTATAAACTCTTTTCAATATTTAATATAAAATTTCACTGTCACACAGTAACAAAAATAACTTGTTATATAGAAATATTAGTTGAAATGACTAATATGAATGTATATTAAAAAACTTATGCTTTTATATCATACGATACTTTACCTTTCTAGTGTTTTAAGAATTCCAGTCCAGAGAAACGTTCTACACAACATATTTGTGTCAGCAGAATTTGCTATGCTATGTAAGTACTCAGTCGTGGCACTGTTGCTTAGTGAAAGTTTATTTACCATTCTTTTAAAGGAATTTAAAGCGTCAAATATCTATATATTACAGTACCTACAATTACAAAATATTCATTTTTAAAAAAACCTTTAGAAAAATATATATACTTCATTCTAGTGATAAAATTATTTTATGGAGAAAGTAACAAACAACAAATAGTTCTTATCTGAACACTGAGATTTTTTAAATAAGTATTGAGTAAAGTGATTTTAAAGAATTATATTTGATATTATGTTATTTAAAAAGAAATCGGTAACTTTGCCATAGAACACTATCATTTTCTCTCCCCCTCTTTCTTTCTGTCATACCCTAACCCACAATAATACTCATATGTATTTAAATACATAAGTCAGTGTTTTTAACATATATTATAAATAATTTGGAAATTCGTGTATACACATATAGATTAGTAAATAAATACAAATGTCCATTTAAAATCCTACAGCTTACTCTGCCACTCAGTAAATATCGGAAATGTATAAGAATAATTAACTCCTGAAATTTCCCGAAGACCAATTTTTTAAATTTATAGAAATATAAATCTTAAAATATGTAAGTGGTTATGTTTGACATGAAGTTTAAGGAATTTCGATACATCACGTGTTAAGCACGACTACATTCAACAAGTGCTCTAAAATATGATTTTAGACCTTCGAATGTGTTATAAAGACATAATTCCGGAATAAATTTTTAGATGTAAGACAACAATAAATGCTAATATTCACACTCGTACAATTTAATGCTACATACACACAACTAAAACCTTGTTATAAAGAAAATTATTATTATTTTTTCTCTTTCTCTTAATTTTGGATACTTTATAGGACTAACCTCAAAAACTCCTTTCAAAATTTAAAATAACATTTGATTGTCATGGAAAAATAAAAATCTTTTGCGGTTAATGAGAAATAGAAGTTGATTTAATTAATTAATATTATTGTATATTCATACATTTACAACTGATAATAACTGATCATACATTTTTAAGCATTCTTCATCTTTATCTCGTGTTATAAAATTACAGTTTAGAGATAAACTTTGTGAAATATCCTTCTGTCAGCATTATTTGCAAAATATATAAGTACAAAGATGTGCCAGTGTTGCTTAGAGAAAGCATGTTTACCATAATATGGTATAACTTACTCCCGAAATTTCCAAAAACCGATGTTTTGATTTTATAAAAACGAAAATTTTAATGTTAAATACTGCAGTTATGATACACTTGAAATTAAAAAAAAAAAAGAGAAAAATCATTAATTGCGACTGCATTCGACAAGTGCTCTAAAATATGGTTTCAGACTTTTGAATGTGTTGCAAATAAATTTAGACCTACATTCTGGAATACTTTTCTAGGGAAAATTAATAGCCATAGCTACTCAACAGATGAGTATAGTTTAATGTTACACATACGCACATCTAAAACCTTACTTTATGAAAAATTAAATGATTAGTTTTAAATGTTTATTTTTTTCTTTCTTATTCTTTGCTTTCTTAATGTAATTGACCCTATAAACGCTTTTCAAAATAAGAGATTTGATTGACACCCAATAATAAAAATCTCTTTCAGTTAAAAAGGAATACGAGTTGAATTGATTAATATTAATATATATATTTACATTTATGCTTTTAAAACTGCTAACTCTTAATCTTTATCTAGTTTTTAAATAATTCCAGTCCATAGAAACATACTGCACAACATCCGAGTGGCAGCATAAATAGCTAATCTCCAGTATATAAGAACTAAGTCATGCCAGTGTTGCCTAAGAAAAGTATGTTTACCATTCTTTAAAAATTAGATAATACATGAGATATATTTTATTACAGTACCTTCAGTCATAAAACTTTCGTTTCTAACCGAATATTTAGAAAATATTTATACTTCATCCTGGATATCAATTTCACGAATGCAGAATTTTCTGGATAAAAAAGTATTCCCATTTATAGAAATCGAAAATTTTGCAATATATCAGTATCTGACTTTCTTTCTCTCTCTCCCTCTCTCTGTTCCTTTCTGTCTCACTGCCTCCCATGCTCTCACACATATTTCTACACGCATATTTGTTTATATATATAACACCCATATGTGTAAATAAATTTCTAAAGCTAACTCTGTAGCTAAACTTACTTCAGTACAGATCCTAAAAGTTTAAGTGTAACTTTCTTGGTATTTCTCCCAAACCATTTTCTTTAAATTTATAAAAATTTAAGTTTAATAATGTTAATTGCTAAGGTTATATTTGACTTGACGTTTAAAAATTTTTGACATATCATTAATTTAGCGTGAAGACATTCGGCAAGTGCTCTAAAACAAGTCTTGAGGCTTCTGAGTGTGTTACAAATAAATTAAGATCTAAATTCTAGAATTCTTTTACAGGTAAAACTCAACACCCAATTCCCCTTAACAGACAAGCATATTTACTAAGAAATAAGAGTTGACTTAATTAATATTAATGTACATTCATACATTTATGCGTTTATAACCTATTCTTTATCTTTATCTAGTATCTAAAGGATTCCAGTAAAGAGAGACATCTTACACAACTTCCTTGTGTCACCAAAATTTGCTATGCTACAGTGCATAAGTGGCAAGTTCTAAGACTTGCCAGTGCTGCATATTGAAAGTATGTTTATCATAAAGATAATTTTAAAAATGATTTTTTTATTACAGTAGCTATAATGATAAAACTTTCGTTTAAAAACGAATCTTTAAAAATACAGAGGCTGTTCACACATTTTTTAGACGATGTATATTGTATTCACAAAACTAAATTACATAAAATTCTTGTGTTTTAAATGTTCTATTTGACATCCCTTATTCTGAACTATCTTTCGACACCGCAATTTCCAGGATAATAATGCCTTTTGAAGTATCAGAAGAGGTATTCTATCCCATTCCTCCTGAACAGCTTTCCAGAGTCCTCTATGGGTTTTGGGACGACGTTTGGATAATGCAGATTTTAAAAGTCCGTAAACACAAAAATCCATAGGTGATACATCGGGAGATTTAGTAGGGATATCAGTGAAGGGTATGGCCTTGATACCAGTTTTTTGTTCCATTTCTTTTAGGAAATTTACAGTGGATTTTGATGTGTGACTGCTAGCTTTGTCCTGATGGAATCTCACAGATTGATGGCACTGTGGGTAAAGCGATGGTATTTCATTCAGAAAAATTGGCGATAAAATATGTTGCTGATAGTATTTGGAGTTATTTTTTTTCACTCTCTTTATTTTTAACTTGCCATTATAAGAAAAACCAGCACCAATCGTGAATCCCTTAGAAAAACTTTCTTTCGATTCTTTGAACCATCTACTTAAATTTTTTTCTCCCCTTTTATTATAATAAATGGCTCTTTTTTTGTTGCAATCATTTAAATACACCCCTGATTCATCTATTGTGACAATTGTTTTCCATTTTTCTTTGGATAAATGTTTCTCATATAGAATTCTGCAGCGTGTCCTGCGTTCAGCGATATGATTTGGAAGAATACGATGCACATTGCGTTTTTTCGCTTTCTTAAGATTTAAATCAACGTTTATCATTTTGTTTACAGTGGACACCGAGCATTTTAATGATTTTGCAACTGTCCTTTGACTAGGGGGATTTTCTTTTAACATTAAACAACGTACCTTTGCAATAGTCGAAGATGTCCGTTTTTTCCTTGGATACTTGTTTGGAATTTTTGTCCCACTTGAGGCTCCAATTTGACTTTTTTTTCCTTTCTTGTTGACGATATTACCTATCGACGCTTTAGATATCACAAAACCATGACTCTCACATCGTTTTTGGATAACGGAGTATGCATATTACTCTTCGGAAAGAGCATGAATGTAGCCTTCGAACCACTGCTTTGTTAAAAACGCCATTTTGAATAAAAACAAAACTTTCAAGCCGCAGACGATAATTTTGACTTTTGAAAACATAGTACAATTACGATTATTTCTTTTCCAGCAAACGATTTTTTATTACCGCTTACCAAAATCGTCTAATGAATGTGCGAACAGCCTCTGTAGTTATACTAAATTCAGGCTATAAAATTCACGAATGTAGAAAGTAAGACATAAGAAATTATTCTTATTTGAAAACCCCTGTTTATTGAAACATTATTTAGTATCCAAGTATTATATATGATACCATGTCATTTATAAAAAAATCGAAATTTTGCCATAAATCTGTATCTCTCTCTATCTCTCTTTCTGCTTCTCTCTATTTCTCTGTCTCTCCCTTTGTCTTTCCCTCTCACATCCAAAATTAAATATAACCTTTGTTTGATATCAAATAGCAACAGTCACTTGCAGTTAATGACATATATGTGTTGAGTTTCTTAATATTACTGTATAGTCATACATGTATGTGGTTTTAACTTATAATTCTTTATCTTTATCTAGTGTTTGAAGAATTCAAGACAGACATACTATACGAAATTCTTATGCCACCACAATTGGCTGTGCTCAAGGATATATTTAAGTACAAAGATTTACCAATGATCCTTGGTGAGAATAGGTTTACAATTCTTTGAAAATAATTAAAAGAATGAAACATTTTATAATACCTCCACTTATAACATTACTTATAAAATGAATATTTACTTATAAAATGAATCTTACGAAAAATACATATACGTCATTCTGGATATAAAATACTTGAACGGAGAAAGTAACAGACGACAAATTAATCTTGTTTTAACACCACTATGTGTTGAAATCAATATTAAGTAAAATGATATCCAATTAGTGTATATTTTACTATTTCCTTTAAAATAGAGACTGAAAACTTTACCATACATCTGCGTATCTTGCTCTCTCTACCTCTCTCTCACTCATAGACCTACACACACACATACATACACACACACACACACATATATATATATATATATATATATATATATATATATATATATATATATATATATATATATATATATATATATATATATATATATATATATATATATATATATATATATATATATATATATATATATATATATATATATATATATATTATCTTACGGGTAAAACTAAACAACTAATGCTCCTGAATAAACGTGTGCAATTTTGTATAACACACATCTAAAACCTAGGGATAGTTATTTTCAACTTTTTTATCATTTTTAAAAAAAGACAGAAAACTGTTTCTTCTGTTGCTTTGTAATTAATTGCTACTGACTTCACAAATCTCTTCGAAAATTAAATATAATATTTTATCGTCACCAAGAAACGAACATCCCTTGTAATTAATTAGATATATAAGTTAAATGAATTTATAAGAATGTATATTATTACATTTATATATATATATATATATATATATGTAACTTATAAATATTTCTCTTTGTCTTGTGTTTTAAAAATTAATGTCGAGAGACACACATACCTAAGAATACATGATAATACTTGAACGCAGAAAAAAACAGACAAATTAATCATATTTGAACAGCACTAGTTATTGAAATCAGCACTAAGTGTCATGGTATCCAAGTATTATGTATTATACTATTCTTTTAAAAAAATTTGAAAATTTGGCCATACATCTACATCTCTCTCTCTATCTATCTCTCGCCCACCTTGTTATGCTCTAACAAACCTGAGTTGAGTTTACTAATAATTGTGAGTATTTATGCGTTTATAACTTATATATTTTTAATTTTTATCTAGTGTTTAAGAATTGAAGTGGACAGAAACATTCTTCGTAAGATCCTTGATACAGTATCATTTGCTATGCTCCAGGATATAATAGTACTAAAAGAGGCCAGTGCTGGTTATTGAAAGTATGTTTACCATCTGCATCTCTCCCTCTCTGTTCCTTTCTCACTCTACTTGTTATGCCCTCATACACAGACCTGCACACACACACACTCACGCATATATAGATATATATGCTTACATATGTCATTGTTTTTAGCATATATTATAAATAAAGTGGAAAGTAATGATAGTTATGAAAACGATCACGTATACGTAAATGGGTAGGTATAAATAACTCCTGGAATTTCCCCCAAACCGATATTTTAAATTTATAAAAAGAAAATTATAGAGCTGAGAAGTGCTAAGATTATGTTTGATATGAAGTTTAATAAATTTAGTATTAACTTTTCTGAATTAAACGAGACTATATTCGACAAGACCTTTATTACTGGACTTATATTCTGGAATACTTTTGGGGATAAAACTAAACAACCAATGCTTCTGAACAAACGTGTGTAATTTAATGTTACACACACACGAACACAAATATATAAAACGTTACTATAATAAAAATTTAATTATTATTTTGAAATGTTTTGATTTCCTTCTCCTCCTATTTGCTTTGAAATTCAAAACTCTTTAAAAAATTTCATATGAAATTTCATTATCAAAAAGAAACAAAAATCCCTTGCAGTTAATAAGATATATACATTTATATGTATATAACTTATAATTGTGTTTCTTTAACTTGTGTTTTAAAACCCTGCAGTCTAGAGGAACATTCTAAGCAACATCCTTATTCCATTATCATTTAAAATGCTCCATAATACATAGTACTAAATGGTACCAGTGTTGCTTAGAGAAATTTTACAAGTTTTTCAAAAGAATTTAAAACATGAAATATTTATTTATTACAACACCTAGAATCATAATATTTATTTTTTGAATTTTTATACTTCATTCTGTATATAAAATTCTTCAATGTAGAAAGTAACAGAATTCAAATTATTCTTATTTGTATACCGCTGTTTATTGAAATCAATATAAAGAAACATTGTTTCTAAGTATGATTTATTATACTATTTTATTTAAATAGGAATCGAAAGTTTTGCCATTTCCTCTCTCTCTCTCTATCTCTCGCTTCTTATATATATATATATATATATATATATATATATATATATATATATATATATATATATATATATAAAGTTGTACTCACATATAGATTTCTAAATAAAGTCAGATATTCATTAAAAACTCTACAAATTACTCTGTTTCTTATTAGCCCAGTAAAGCTCTTATTATCTCTTATTAGCTTAAAGCTTTTATTAAGTCCCTTATTCGGTCAATAAAGATACTAAACGTATACGTGTAACTATGTTTTAGAATTTTCCCAAATCCAACTTATTTTAAATTTATAGAAAGAAAATCTTAAAACTAAGGTTGTGTTTGACATGAAGTTTTAAAAATTTTGACAAATCATTAATTCAGCGCAACTATATTTGACCAGAGCTCTACAACATAACTTGAGATTTTTCAATGTTACATATAAATTTAGGCCTAAATTGGGGAAACTTTGAAAATTAAAACTTAAAAACAAAGTTCTTTAACTGATAAATATTATTTAGATTTACACACTCACATCTAAAATTTTACTATAATAATATTTATGAAATGTTTTATTTTATCTCTTTTATTTTTTTCTTTTCTTATTATAAGTGACCTTATAAAATCCTTTCGTAAATGCATATTCATGCATATAGTTCACATATATATAAACATAAAATTGTTTGTCATTTTTTAGTGGTTAATGAATTCCAGTCCAGTTCGTCAAACGTATTACACAACATCTTTTTGCCAGCAAAATTTCCATGTTCCTGATTATAAAATTACTCAGACGTGCCTGTGTTGTATAATGAAAGTATGTTTAACATTCTTTGAAAATAATTTTAAGTATTAAATACTTATTTATTACAGTATCTACAATCATGTATCTTTCCTTTAATCTTAAGGAAAATATTTATACCTCATTCTGGAGATAATTTTCTTGAATGCAAATAGTAACAGAAATCAAACTTTTCCTTTTCAACACCTCTTCAACACTGAAATAATTCTTAATAAATATTTTACTTTGTTTAAATTTTTTTAAGAAACACGGTTTCCAAGAATTATTTATACTTTGTCATTTAAAAAGAAATCGAAAACTTTGCTATTTATCTGTAACTTTCTCTGTCTCTCTTCTTCTCCCTCTCTCAATCATGTCCTTACACAAATTCCACACACATACAAACACACCTACAAACATAAATAAAAGAGAATGTTTTTTTGAATATTCTAAATAAAAATTGAAATTCCTGTATACACACATTAATTTATAAATGAATAGTTGTAATTGACACCTTGAATTTCCCCATAAGTGATTTTTTTAAATTTATAAAAATGAAAATAGGATACTGTTAAATTCTAAGGTTATGTTTGATATAAAATTTAATAAATTTGTACATATTATTAATCAATCACGACTACATTTGGAAAAAGTTCTAAATCATGAGACATTTGATAGTGTTACATATAGATCAAGACCTCAATTCTGGAATACTTATACAGGTAAAACTTAGCAACCAATGCTCCTTAAGAAACGCGTACAATTTAAGTTTACTCGCAGTCACACACTTCTAAAACCTTACTAAAATAATAATTTAATAATAATTTGAAAATTTTACTTTTTCTGTTTATTGTTTCGCTTTACTGATCTCACAAACTTCTTTTAAAATTAAATATAACAAATTATTGTCACCAAATTACAAAAATCACTTGCAGTTAATAAGAAATATGAATTCAGTTAATTAATGTCAATGTAACGTCATACTTTTATGTGGTTATAACTATCAATTCTTTATGTTTATCTTGTGTTTTATGAATTCCAGTACAGAAAAACTAACTATACGACATCCTTATGCCAACTTAATTTGCTATGTTCGATGATATATAAATGTACTAATATCTGCCAGTGATCCTTAGTGAGTGTATGATTACAATTCTTTAAACATCATTTAAAACATGAAATATTTATTTATTAAAGTAAATATAGTTGTAAATATTTTTTTTTCATGTGAATCCCAAGAAAAATTTTTATACTCCATTTTGGAGATATCTCTTAGTAATAGACAACAAATTATTCTTACTTGAACACCACTATGTGATAAAATCAATATTAAGTAGTAAGGTATCCAAATAATTTTTTTATTATACTAGTATTTCCTGTCAAAATATATCGAAAATTTTGCCATACATCTCTCTTTCTTTCTCTCACTCTCCTTCTTATGTTCTCACACACAGTCGTACTCAAACCCATCCCCACACCCACTCATAACGACGAGTAGAATGTGTTGTTAGATACAAATAGATCGAAAACCTGGAACATAGGAAAATAATAAATAGGAACATAGGAAAAACATAGAAAAAAAATACATAGGAAAATAATAAATTAATTATCATGAAAGGCTTATTGTCTCTCATAATTTTTCCTTGCTTTATATAACTGATCTCACAAATTCCTTTCAAAATTTATTATAGCATTTGATTGTCATCCAATAGCAAAAATCAATGTCAGATAATTAGAAAAAGTAGTTCAGATCATTAATATAATTGTGTATTCATACATGTATGCGTTTGTAACTCATAATTCTTTACCTTTATCTAGTGTTTTAACGATTCCTGTCTAGAGAAACATTCTAAGCAAAATCCCAGTTCAATCAAAATTAGCTATGCTCCAGATGTAAAACTTCTAAGACCTGTCATTCTTGCTTAGTGAAAGCATCTTTTACTTTCTTTTAAAAATATTAAAAGTGTGAAAAAACTATTTGATAATGTACCTAGAATTATGAAACTTTCCCTTTTAAATTAATCTTAAAAAATATATTTATGCTTCATTTAGGAAATAAAATTAGTGAATGAAGAAAGTAACAAGAAATAATTATTTGTAAACCACGATATATTGAAGTTTTTATTAAGTAAAACTGTATCCAAGTATTATATAAGATACCATATAAAGTAAAAAGCAATCGAGAATTTTGCCACAGATTTGTATATTTTTGTTTCTTTCTCTCTCACCTCATCCCCCCAAAACACACACACAGTCATACACGTATGTATAAGTCAGTGATTTTACATGTATTATAAATAAAATGTAATTATAAATGAAATTCATGTTTACGCATATAGATTCATAAATAAATACACATATATCCATTTAAAAGACATGTTCATAATACAGAGTTGTCTACAGATAACTCTGTAGCACATATTAGCTTAGTAAAGATCCTAAACCTGTAGGAGTAAGTAACTTTTCGAAATTTCCCAAATTTGATTTTTTTAAATTTATAAAAATTAATATCTCTGAAAAGTCTGATAAATTTCGACCAATTTTATGTCTGATAAATTTCGACAGATCGCTAAAATGTGCGACTACATTCAACAAGTGCTCTAAAACATTGCTAAACTTTTGAACGTGTTGCATTTAATTATAAATTAAATTGTGGAATAATTTTACCAGTAACTCTTAACAGCCAATGATCCTTAACATACGAGTATAACTTAATGGTTCACAAACATCTAACACCTTACATTAAAGATAAATAAATAATTATCTTGAAATTTTTATTTTGTCTCACCATGTGTCTCACTGTCTAATTTTGCTTAAGGTTTATTTTTCTTGCTTAATGTAACACACATTACAAGCTCTTTAAAAAATTTAATAATATTTGACTGCCACGCAATAAAAAAAATTCCTTAGAGTTAATTTGAAATATGAGTGGTGTTAATTAGCATTAATGTTTATTAATACACTTATGCGTTTGTAGCTCAATTTTTTTTAAATCTAGTGATTTAAGGATTTCAGTGCAGAGAAACATTCTACAAATCATTCCTATACCAGCATAATTTTTTCATGCCCCAGGATATATCAGCACTTAGACATGTCAGTGTTTCTTAGTAAAAGTACGTTTACTATTCGATTCAGTGAAATTGAAGCGGAGAATATTTATTTATTATAGTACTTACATTTAGAAAACTTTGGTTTTTAAAATGTATATTAAGAAAAATATTTTTAATTTAGCTTGGAGAAATAATTCGACAAAGCAGAAATTACCAGGCATCAAATATGATTCTTATTTGATCACCACGATTTGTTAAAAGTAGTACTAAGTAAAACTAAATCCATTTATTATTTATGATACCATATCATTTAAAAAGGAGACGAAAATCTTCTCACAAATCTGTGATTTTCTCTCTTTTTCTCTGTCCCTCTCTCCATGATCTTCTAATGTCCTTATGTGCATATAAAATACTATAAAATTTCAACCTTCTTTTAGATTGCTGCAAAATGCTGTCCGATGGAAAATTTTCCTGCAATGACAAGATTCGTCACGGTTCTACATATATTACTCTCAAATACAGCTGGTTATTTTTCATCATAATTTTATATGTTTCCTTAACATTTTATGTAACTTCAGCGTGACTAATTTTTGTATATTACCTTTTAATTACCTTTAATTACTACTTCTTTAGAATACTCCGACTTTTCAAACCTTGGTATTGATGGCAATGGGAAACATCCTTTTATTGTAATAGTTTATAAAGGGATTTAGTGTAATCTCTTCATAACTAATTAAAAACTGTTGTAATACAAACTGTATCTTTGAGATAATACTTTTTCTTTGTTCTATTTGTATGTATAATAAAGATTTTTTGTATGAATGTGTCAAACATATATGAAAGTAATAAAATTATCTACTCTAATGATAAAATCTTTATCTCGAGAGTTTATGGCAGAAGAAATAAG
Organism: Dolomedes plantarius; assembly: GCA_907164885.2. Taxonomy (NCBI): domain Eukaryota; kingdom Metazoa; phylum Arthropoda; class Arachnida; order Araneae; family Dolomedidae; genus Dolomedes; species Dolomedes plantarius. Next base: position 128,215,451 of record OU015494.1, on the reverse strand, counting down.
AAAATAGATTTGTTTTGTTGAAAACCTTTTTAAATTATCTTGTGGTCTTTATTTATAATGGATCATAGCTTTAAATTTTAATAAAACTCTTTTAAATTTAAAGTTATTAAAATAAAAATGTTTAGTAGTTATCTATCAATTCTTTCCACAAATTACCGGAAATTAGTGGTTACGTATGTGAGCGAATATAAAAGGTGAAACTTCTTCATTTAGAGTCACATTTTCATGTACTTCAGACTTTAGAATCAAAAAAAGTCAACATAAAGGGCTATTAAGCAGTACTATATATACTAATAATTTAAACTTTGTTAAGCCATTTTATTTTATTGGAAATGTAAATTTTACATTTATAACTACGTACGGAAATACAATGTTTTCTGCAAGTTATAGAAAGTATTGGGTATTATCCCTTTCGGTTTTTATAACGAATTAGAGGAAACCCTAGTTCTAATTGAAATTATAAACCCTTTTGAATTAAGGAAATCACACACATATGGTACATTTAGTATAAAGAATAAGATTATACTTTATTTTTAAGACTGACTATTCAAGAAAAAATGATATTTTTAATGTCTGATCTTGGATGGATAATGATTGTTTACTTTTATAATTTCGAAATTTATTGCAAGTTTTCTCATTTTTAAAGCGATGATCAACATGTAGATATCATTGAACGATTCGTAGAAGTATATATATAAAGTTCACTGCTGTTGTTTCTAATGAACCTAATGATCAAACTCCGAGACCCTAGTCCACTGTTCATATGAAGATTAGATAGGAAATAGATGCATACACAAACAAAAGATTTTTTTATTCGCGATGTATGCACCCCTGCGATGGACTGTAGGTTGTAGGACGAGACGGTGGTTCCTCGTCGCAGGCGGAATACCGAATTTCAGCCTAATATTACATCTCTCACATATGTCGAATTCGCGCACTCGCCCCTAGCGTCTCACGCTGATGCCTTAATAAATATTACCAATAAGTGGCTTTATAATGCTTATTCATACATAAACATGCAAATTGTATACAAATACGAAAGTATATGAAAAAATTGTAGAGAAAAAATACAAAATATTTTACGGAACATAAAATATTAGTTTAGGAAATAATTTGATGATGAATATCTTTTTTGATTTTGAAAAGGATAAGTCAGGATACTGCATATGAATATTTTAAATTAGTCTTAGGACTTAAATGGTGAAAATAGTAAATTAAGTAAATGTTTTTAAATATTTGTTGTAAATTATTTCTCATTTTCAGTACAAGCAGAAAAATATCTGTTGATCTTTGAAGCATGATATATTCGTAATTTAGGATTATTCTCATTTTGTAAGAACTGTCAGCAGCATTCAGCAAGTGGGTAAAAGGGATTCAGTTTTTAATTCCGAGAAAAATCAAAAGAATTTATAAAAAAATTATTTATTTTAAATGGTTAAAATTATGATGAGCTGAGAGTTAAAATCTATATAGATTTTTAAAAACAAGCTATAGATTTTTAAAAACCCACAGCTGTCGTTCACCTGTGTCATCTATGGCCTATTATTTGCCACATCGCTGATTTTGGTTAGCGTCATTTTGCCATACACGGTACACGTTTTCCAAGGTGCCAGGTGAAAGTTCCGTTTCAGAAAAAGAAGCCAGTGATCACGCCCTTTTAGATGTCAGAGAAATGTTCCATATTTTCATTACTCTAACAATTGCAATATTTTTCGCCTCTCTCCGACACCCTTTATATATCCTCCACTTGCTAGTGTAACATGCCATATGCCAGGGGTCGGCAACGTGGTGCCCGCGTGGACCGAGAACGGCGGGCACTTTAAACATTTGTGTTGGCTCTTGAACTACACAAATGTTTAACGTTCCCGCCTTTCAAATATCTAAATGTTAGATAGTTGAACACCAAACGCTCGTAGTTGTAAAGAGCAATTTTAGTAAAAAAATTAAGAATCGCAAAACCGTAAAAATCAAAAACTGAGTAGCCTATTGTCTCGACAACGTCGCTCTCCCCTCTCAGTAAGTCAGCTTGTTTTAAATGCTCTAAGATGAACTCTTTTTGCGCGTCGAGATATGCTTGTGAATCTTTGTTTTCTAATATGAAATACTTAATCAAAGTACCGAACAAGCCTCACTGACACTCATTTGGACCAATGCCTTAGAACTGGGAATTCTACTTATGTGCCACATTACAACGAGTTGGCCGCAGATTTGTAATGTCAAATATTGCACTAATTATGAATTTTCAGATTGTTTTGTTTAAATAAAATTTTGAATTTATGTATTAAAAATTTATGTCGCATTAATATTTTCTCGTTCAAATATTACCCCCTCTCCTCCTCTTAATCCAGCCCATCCACCGAGCTCCTGCATTTCTGAAATATGTCCATCTAGTAAAAATGGTTGCCGTCTCCTGCCTTAGGCTATTGGTTATTTCGCACCGACGTCGAAAGTACACGGTGGTCACATAAATGTGATGGCACTGTGTATTTTTTTAAAAATTGTATTACAGATATTGAATATTTTTAGAGTTCTGAAGAAAAAGGATGTGTGCTTTTGGTAAATATCCACGAAAAGCCCATCTGGCTGGTGAAATGTATATAAATAAAGAGTGTTCAAAGATGTTTCAATGTGGCATAAGATTCGCTCTCTAAAACATGACTGAGAAGATTAAACTCAATTTAATGTTAATCAATTGAGAGAAGAGAGCATCTTAGATGCTTCGGCAACTCTATAAAACCTTAGAACAATTTGGAAACTTCTATTAAACGTTATATTGGATCTGACATGTTAAAAATCCATAGAAAATATTTTCCCTATTCAAAATCTTTCAAAACTGGGAATCAACTCAAACAACGTAAACATTTGAACAAACAAATCCTTATGTATTTAGATGATGTGTTTGCTTCTGAGGAGTTGAAATTAGCTTTCATTTTTTTAAGACCGCATGTAGGAAATATAGACAAGTAATGTACCTTTGTAGAGGTCTGTACCCTTGTTCTCACTTTAGGGACAAACTGCACAAGGTAAAGTTTTCTTCACATCATGAATACAAGTTACTTGCGTAGGTTTTTGAGTATCAACCTAGGGAATACATGCCTTAGAACACAGCTTTAGCAATAACAAGTTCTTTAATAAGTGGTAATATTTCATGGATAATCAACATAACTTTCTAATTACAAACTTAAAAGCAACATATACCACTCAGCCCCAATCGTACCGCATATCTTCTAATTAACATATCATAGAAAATTCTGGAGAACTACGTGGGGCTGAGTATTCTTTGGCTTTCTCTCCACTTCCCTGCAACTCGAATAACTAAAACTCAATTTTCTAGTCGGGGGGAAGGGGGTTCTAGTCGAAGCCGGCGTCAGCTCTCACTTACTGTTCGCTCGTGGATTCCAACAACCGAAACGTCGAGCTGTCTCTTTTTCTGTCTGCAAAAGTCTCTTATACAAACTTTCACCCTGAAGTCACACACCATAATGCGTATAACTGGTTTCTACCTCCTACTTCCCTTAAACACATGATTTTCTACTCATTTCTTTTCGTTAACGCCGGGAGACTACAAGATACTGTAATGGCTTCAACCGCTCTTTCGACCTCTTCTATCCATGTCATCAGTTCTTTGCCAGCTCGTTTGTTTCTCAACCGCTAGCTACTCGGGACGCGATGCGCCACATAAATCCGTCCTCAGTACTCCAGTGGGAGACGAACCTTAAACTTGTATCCGAAACGAGTTACGTACGGAGTCCTCTAAAGGGGGCGCTGGAATGAGCCTCTGATGTTTCGCAGCGAATGTTGAGTCAATGGGGAAGTTCTTTACAAGTTGAAAATTCGCATTTAAATATTTTGAGAAAATTTTTCCTGCATAAGATACTTGACGACCTAACAACTGGCACTTGTTTATAAATTTTTGGCTTTCTCTTAAAATTTAGCTTTAAATGACTCTCAAATTTCTGAACTGAAAAAATAAACTTTTGCTTTAAACTTTTTATAAGTACTCGAGATCAAATAAAAATACAATATGAAATAATACGCGTTATTCCTGCATTTTTTGTCTTTCCAGGGATACTTTTTTCTTAATCTTACGTAAATTAAGGTAAGAGTAATTTGTCGGTAAAAATGGGGAAAATTTGTAAAAATCGAAACATTTCTCCAAAAACCATGCTTCCCGCTGGCAGTGAGGTTCAGGGTAGGAAAAGCAGTCAGGGGAGACCCCCGGGAGGAAAAACACAAGGGTTAGGGGGACGGTGATTTATGGATAGTCGAGTTGCCTGGCGAGATGAGCACAAGCGTTTGCTATGTGCCTTTTCAGCTGACAGGGTAAAGATTTTAGAACTACAGTAAAACATGGATCCTAGATGGCATACGTATATTGATCACTGGCTAAATTTTGACTATCATTTTCATCATGTTTCGTGTATACACTGCTGGCCACTGTAAATGCAACACCCTGAAGGAAACATGCAAATAACATGAAAATTACAACATGCATTAGCGGAGGTGAGATATGCAAATGATTAGAATTTCAGCGCAGGCGCACATCACGCGCGCCGGTGGCGCCACTTCAAAGTGCTATTTAAGGCTTGGAGATTTCGATGATTTCAAGTTCGGCAATTGTGTTTTTCTTGTCGTTTTTTCAAAAAAGATCAATTATGCCTCACCGAAAACAGCGATCATCTTTTGAGCAAGTATCCGAGTTCGACAGAGGAAGGATAGTGGCCTACCGAGATTGTGGATTATCTTTCAGGGAAATCGGTAGTCGTGTTAGACGAAACCAAACAACTGTAATGCGGATATGTGATCGTTGGATGCAGGATGGTACGACGGACCGGCGTGTTCGATAGCATCCACCTCAGCGCACCATTTCACGGGATGACAAGCAAATTGTGCGCATGGCAGTGACGGATCGCTCAGTCACATCACGAACCATAGCACAGCACATGCAGTCTGTAACGCATCATCCAGTGTCTGCGCGTACCATTCGACGCCGTTTACAGCAGAGTGGTCTGTCCGTAAGACGTCCATTGCTTCGTCTACCCTTGACGCAGAACCACAGACGTCTCCGCCGCCAATGGTGCGATGACAGAAGGATGTGGACGGCAGAATGGAATGAAATTGTCTTTACTGACGAGTCACGCTTCTGTCTGAAACACCACGATGGTCGCATTCGAGTCTGGAGACACCGTGAAGAGAGGATGCTGAACAGCAGCGTTATGCACCGCCACACTGGTCCTGCACCGGGTATTATGGTATGGGGCGGTATTGGATATCACTCTCGCACACCTCAAGTACGCATTGCCGGTACAATAAACAGATAGCGCTACATCTCCGAGGCATTGGAGCTAGTTGTCCTTCCTTACCTTCAGGGCTTGCCCACAGCCATATTTCAACAGGATAATGCGCGACCACACGTGGCACGCATTGTTCAACGGTTCTTCGTCAATCGCCAGATTGAATTGCTTCCCTGGCCTCCTGGCTCTCCGTATCTTTCGCCGATAGAAAACATGTTTTCCATGGTTGCTCTACCATTGACCCAGATTCCATCCCCAGCTGCCACAGCAGATCAACTTTGGCAACGTGTGGAAGCTGCTTGGTCTGCTGTACCCCAAGAACTCATCCAAAGTTTCTTTGAATCAATGCTGAGGCGTGTGACAGCGGTGATGTCCAACAATGGCGGCTACTCTGGCTACTGATTTTGGCAGGAACCACACTTCAAAGAAGTCTATAAATTTAATCATTTGATACTTGGTCAACATGTTATCTACAAAATAAATTTTGTTGTGATATGTCTTGTCTTTCTTGGTGTTGCAATTCGGGTGGTCAGCAGTGTATATACAGTGACTCCCAAAAGTGCTCGTACACTTACGATTTTCAAAGAAATAGGGGTCTATCTATTGATTAAAATGAATATTTCAGAATGGGTATTTAATAATAAGATCTTCTTAATATAACTATATGAAATATTTTGAAAACATAGTAAAACTTTATTTTTAAGAAACCAATAATCCAAAAGTAACAAAAACTTTATCTCACAAAAGTCATCGTACACTTGTAAAAAATCTCTACATATTAGTAAATATTCTAATTTTTCATTAAATTAATATTTAGTAGGATATCCTTTAGCATCCACAACAGCTTTTAAACGTCTGGGAATAGATTGCTTTAGTTCTTTTGTAATTTTTGCATCAATGTTCATCCATTCTTCCATCATAATAGTTTTTAGTTCGCTTTTCGTGGGAATGTCGTGTTTTCGTACTCGAACCTCCAGATCTCTCCAAATATGTTCTATTGGGTTTAAATCTGGCGATTGAGGTGGTGTTTTCAAAACTTGTGGACAATTATAGAGACACCAGATGGGAACGTTGAGAACCATGCGCTTAGGATCGTTATCTTGATAAAAAAAAGTTTTTTCCAATACTCAAATTTTGAGCTGATAGTTTTAAATTGTCTCTTAAAATATTTATAAAAACAGCGTGATTCATTATGCCATCAATAACTACAAAATTTCTTAGTCCTGATTCTGACATGCGCCCCCACACATGGATACCTCCACCGGCATGCTTAACTGTTCCTACTAAGTTCTTGGGATTAAGTTCCTCATTATTTTCTTCTCCATACAATTATACGCCCATCAGCACCAAAAATGTTCATTGGCAAATAAGACATTATTCCAATAGGTTTGGGGCATATTTATCATTCATAGTGCGAAGGTAAGCGTAAACTTTCTGTTTTTCTCACTCACAAAATTTTTCTACTGGCAGAACGCCCATGTAATCAAGCTGTTCTGAGAAATCGTCAAAACATTTCAGGTGAAATTGAAGTAGAAAATGTTTCATTGAATTCTGCAGAAACTTTTACAGCACTCAAACGTGAATTTTTCACAAATTTTCTAATTATAAATCTCTGATCACGTTTTGTTAACTTTATCGGACGGCCTTTTCTTACTTTGATTTCGATACAATTTTCTTCTTTAAAGCGTTTTTTCACATACTGCACAGTAGAATGGGATAAATTAAGTAATTTAGCAATATTCCGAACTGATTTACCACTACTATGATGAGAAATAATAAATTTTCGAATGCTGTTTGTTGTTTCTTTACGACTACGAGCGATTTTTAAATAATAAATAGAATATTACGGAGTAGGCAAGCAAAAAATAAAGCCAAACGATATTTTAAATGCCAACACAATTCAAAAATAAAAATAAAGCGCCAGACGATAATTTTAATTATGAATTTATCCGAAAATATTTCAGTGTACGATGACTTTACTGAGATAAAGTTTTTGTTACTTTCTGATTACTGGTTTCTTAAAAATAAAGTTTTACTTTGTTTTCAAAATATTTCATGTAGTTTTGTTAAGAATAGATTATAGATCTTATTATTAAATACCCATTCTGAAATATTCATTTTAATTAATGGATAGACCCCTATTTCATTGAAATTCGTAAGTGTACGAACACTTTTGGGAGCCACTGTATATACACTCATGGACAAAAAAATTAGCGCACCAAGAAGGAGTCGTCAAAATGAAACGAAATTTTACATACGTAATGACTACTTTGATATAAGTAAATGATAAGAAAATCAAAGAAAAAGGATAATTTATTTCAGAGAAAAAGGCAAAAGAACGGAGGAGTTAATACTCCGTTGGACCCCCTTGTTGAAAAATGGTTCCTGGGAGCAGTTGCATGAGTGGCAACACATGTGGTTGCAGGATTTCATGAACATACCGCTGGGCTGTCATGGTGCCACTAGGGGTGACCGTGTATTGTAGGCAATGGCACCCCATACCATCACACTAGCTGTGAGAGCGATGTGTCGCTGTACAGAAAAGGCAGGATTGAAGCGTTCACCACGGGCTCTCCACACACGAACACGATTGTAATCACTGCCGAGCTTGAATCTGGATTCGTCGCCAAAGACGACCTGGTTCCATTCCGCTGCAGTCCAGTTTCCTCGTGCACGGCAAAACTACAAACGGAGGCGTAAATGGGTGGGCGTCAAGGGCAGCATACGTAATGGGCGCCGCGATACCAACTGTCCTTAAGCCAGGCACCTTCGTATGGTTCGAGAAGACACAGAGGCCGCTAGTGAAGGTGCTACCTGTGCCTGGATGGCGGCCGATAAAGCAATTGGCTGTACGCGTGCATTTCTTACTATGTGGCGGTCTTCTCGACGACTGGTCTGTCGAGGGCGTCCTGAGCCTGGTCTTCGTGTACATGACATCTCTCGGGTCCACTGGTCCCAAAACCTCCCCACAACACAATCAGAGCGGCCTAATTGACGAGCTACTCGCCTAGCTGACCACCCAGTTTCCATCATCCCGATGAGTCTCCCCCTCTCAAACTGCGACAACTGCTTATATTGTCTTCGAACACGGCGTAATGACATGTCTATCTCAGCTCTTCCTTTGTAAATGATTCAGCACACTCAAACAAGCTTTGGTTACCTGTTTTATACTCCACAGAGCACGATGTTCAATGCCCTCTACCGGCTGTACGTAATGCGCAATCACGCTGCATTTCTAATCATTTGCATATCTCCCCGACATGTACGTCCATTGCAAGTTTCGTTACGATCCCGCAACTATTTCTTGGTGCGCTAATTTTTTTGTCCATGAGTGTATATATTGTGACAACGCCAGAGTTGAAAATTGAAAGCCATGGTTCGCCACTGGACAGTAGACGAAGATTGTTTATTTACAACAGCGTTGGGAGTTTTTTCCGCGCGCCAGGATTTTTGTATCTCAGCTCCGCGCGCTGAGATGTGATTGTAACTTACATTTAAAATGTGTGTTTTTTTTATATAATAAATAGATGCATGAGATGTTAATCGTCCATGTTTAGTGCTTTTCGCCTTACACATTGGATTTATTTAATAGTGAGCCAACAGGCCAAGCTGTTACAGTCTATATATATATATATTGAAAATGGACGTTCCACCGAGATTTTGAATGCGGAATCCAGCGATAAAAAATATTGCGTGGAGGAACTAAAAGGAGGTATTTCTTTTTATTTAATACAGTACGTGCCTGAGATTTTGTTGCCGCCTTGGCAAAGTTAGGAACTTAGTGTTTGCTATTAGGCTAAACTAGTTGAAAGTTTTGGATGTATATTGGGGGGCCAAACTGGCTTATATGCATCGGTTTAAAATAGCAGTTCACAAGTACCAGACTGACTTATTTTTATCTAGAAACTCTAGATTTGGTTTCGTATGTGTAATAATTAAATTGTGTATCCTCTGTTAGTTCGAATTACATAAAGTGTGTTCGTGTTTCAAGTGTATCTAATGCCAAATTGGCTATTTAAAATCTTAAAACTTAAGATAGTTGAGATATTTTTTAATGCCAAACTGGCGATTTAAATTCTTAAAACTTAAGATAGTTGAGATATATTTTAATGCCAAACTGGCGATTTGAATTCTTAAAATTTCAGATAGTTGAGTTAATGTGTAATGCCAAACTGGCGATTTAAAATCTTAAAACTTGAGATGGATGAGATAAATTTTAATGCCAAACTGGCGATTTAAATTCTTAAAACTTAAGATAGTTGAGATATTGTGTAATGCCAAACTGGCTGAAATAATTAAATGAATAACGATTCATGTATTAAAAATCGAACTGATTTTTAAGTAAATTGTGTTTGTGTTTTGTAAAGATAAAGAATATTTTATTTTGTATTGAATACTGCTAAAGCCAAACTGGCAGATATTAACTGTGTATTATAATTTATTTGTGCAATTTAGAATATAGTAGTGTTAGATTCGGAATTTAATATGGCTTATCTTGGCCAAGGCCGGAAGGAGGACTTGAAGGTGATTGCGAGAGAATTAGGGGAAAATGTAACAGAAGACTTAAAGGTAATTGATCTGCGTAACTTAATTTTGAAAAGTAGTAATTATGAGGAAGAGTATATAAAAGAACTTCTTTCAACTGTGATCAGTGAAAGAAAAGAAGAAAAAAAGAAAAATGAAAGAAGAAGAAAGAAAAAAGAAAGAAGAAAGGGACTTTCAATTGGAAAAACTAAGATTAGAGAAAGAAGAAGAAAGAAAAAAGAAAGAAGCAGAAATAAAAGAAAAAGAAGAGGAAAGAAAAAAGAAAGAACAAGAAAGAAAAGAAAAAGAAGAAGAAAGAAAAAAGAAAGAAGAAAGGGACTTTCAATTGGAAAAGCTAAGATTAGAGAAAGAAGAAGAAAGAAAAATGAAAGAAGAAGAAGAAAGAAGAAAGAAAGAAGAAAGGAACTTTCACTTGGAACAACTAAGATTAGAGAAAGAAGAAAAACGAAAAATGAAAGAAGAAGAAAGAAAAAAGAAAGAAGAAAGGGACTTTCAATTGGAAAAACTAAGATTAGAGTTACAGTTAAAGGAAAACAAAAACTCTGAGGAATCTATTAATTCTAGTATAGATTTTAGTTCTAAAATTGAACTTCAAAAGCTAATGCCCAAATTTGATGAAAAAGGGGGTGAGATAAGTTTGTTCTTAGAGCTTTTCGAACGACAAGCGAAAGTTCTTAAGGTACCCCGAGAAAAGTGGGTCACTAAATTAATTGGTGTTCTGCCATTAGAAATTGCTCACTTGATAGCTCGTGAACCTGAAGAACAGGCCAGTGAGTATCCATATGTTAAGAACTTATTACTTAAGCGTTTTAAGATGAGCCCAGAGAAGTTTCGCCAAAATTTTGTGAAACTGCAAAAATCACCAGACCGTACTTGGCAGGATTTTTACTACGAGATGAAAAATTATCTAGAAGGCTGGCTAAATGGATTGAAGATAGAAACCTATGAACAATTAAAAGAATTGATGATCGTTGATCAGATAAAGAAAAGGGCACCGAATGAATTTAAAGAAAACTTTTTGGATCATTGGACATGCATTACTTCCCCAGTTGAACTTGTAACCATGATTGACGAATTTGAGGATGTGAGAAAGTGCATACGGGGTAAAACTCCTTCGGTGAGTTACAAGGATCAAAGTAATAAAAAACCATGGCAATCGAAACCTTGGAAGGGAAATAGCCAGAAAAAGGAAGATACGCATGCCGTAAAAGAAATGGAAAACTCCCACAAGGTTAAGAAACCAGATCCCAACTTCGATAAGAGGAAACAGTTTCATTGTTTTGAATGTGGGGATACCACACATATCAGGCCTGATTGCCCCAAACTCAAAAAGAAAAACAGTATAGGCAGCGTAAACTATATTAAGAATAAAGTTATATTGGCTCCATACACCATTCCTGGTAAAATAAATGGGACTAGCATTCCTATACTTAGAGATACTGGAGCAACTGTAGATGTAGTGTGCCAGAAATATGTGTCGCCTCAGAGAATGACAGGGGAACATGTATGGGTGCAACATTTACTGAACGAGCAGATGTCTTGCTTGCCTTTGGCCGAAATTGAAATTGAATGCGAATTAGGCCATGTCACCACTAAGGCAGCCGTTCTCAGAGATAACTTGGACCAAGGGAGGTACATCCTTGGAAATAAAACCGCCTCTCTGTTAGAAGAAACTAAAGATGACAGTAGGAAGAAAAAGGAAACGCAGTACTTACAAGAGCGCAGCAGAGAAAACATCTTGCTGAAGGAGGAAGCTTGTCAAAATCCCAAGAACAGAAATTTGAAATGTCCAAAATGACAGAGTTAGAGAAAGAGGAAGAAAATGATCTTCCAAGTACAGAAGTTCAACTTTTGCAAGAAATTGATGAAACTGAAGTTATTTTGGACTTGGTAAAAGTCAATTCAGAAAAGTTTGCTGAAGAACAACAGAAGAGCAAAGATCTGGCTCCGTTGTTTACATTAGCCAAAAAGGCCTCGACAGAATCAAAAGATTTCAGAATAGTTAAAGATAAATTACTGGTTAAGAAGAAAGTCGACAAGATGGGGAAAGAAGTTGATATACTTGTGGTTCCTGAATGTTTTAGGGAGCAAGTCAAAAGCATGTGCCACGAAGGAACGTCGGCTCACTTAGGAGTCGCCAAAACAAAGGACCGAATGGTGAAATATTTCTTCTGGCCGAATTGTTACAAAGAAATAGAGGAGTTTGTCAAAACCTGTGATGCTTGTCAACGAGCCGGCAAATGTAATGACAAGAAGAAAGCCCCATTAACTTTGGTACCTGTCATATCTGAGATTTTCAGCAAACTAAATGTAGATGCTTGTGGGCCCTTGCCCACTACACCAAATGGAAATCGTTATCTGATTACAGCTATGTGCATGGCATCCAAATATCCAGATGCAGTAGCGGTAGCAGATATTGGATCAACGTCTGTAATTGATGCATTATTGCAGATATTCAGTTGTATGGGTTTTCCGAAGGAAATACAAACTGATCAAGGGACCTCATTTATGAGTAACTTAACTGTAGAATTTTTCCAGAGATTTGGAATAAAAACCATTAGAAGTTCTGTACACCATCCTCAGACTAATCCAGTCGAACGATTCCATAGGACCATCAAAAGAATTTTGAGAGTGATATGCATTGAAGCTGCTCCTGAATGGGAAAGACATGTTCCAGCAGCTCTATTTGCCTTAAGGACTGTCACACATGAAAGTACTGGATTCAGTCCTGCCGAGTTAGTACATGGAAGAAATCTAAGGTCACCGGTCACCCTATTGTACGAACAATGGTTGGAGCCAGATGAAGAAGGAAATGGAGTAGTTGAATATGTGTTTCAGCTAATCAATCGAATGAAGAGAAGTCAGGAGTTAGCTGAAGAAAAAATGGAAGAAATGAGAGACAAACGAAAAAAATTGTATGATCGAAATGCTGTTAAACGAGTATTTCAAGAGGGAGACTTGGTGTTGATCTTATCCACTTGCAGGCCAAATAAACTGGCAGTTCAGTGGAAAGGACCTGGCAAAATTGTTAAGAAGTTGTCAGAAACAAATTATGTTGTTAGCTCAGAAGGAAGACAAGAGAAAAATGAAGTTTATCACATTAACATGCTAAAACTGTATTACAAACGGCCAGAGCTTGTGAACATCTTATGGAGTTTAGATGACAACGAACCTGCGGAAATTGAAGATGATTTTCCGAAGCTTGAATCGGATCCTAACATATTCGATTTCAATGATATAAGGGAGAATAGTGCTTTAGATAAGCTTTTAAATGAAAAACAGCAAGAACAATTGCAGAAAATACTGGTAGAATATGACAAATTGTTTTCTAACATCCCAGGGAAAACAAACGTCGTCGAACATGACATAGAGCTAATGAACGATAAGCCTATTCGTATGAAACCCTATCGTATGTCACCTAGACAAAACGAGATATTGCAGTTAGAGATCCAGAAGATGTTGCAATACAAAATCATTGAACCGGGTGAATCAGATTATACATCACCCATGATACTAGTTGAATCCCCAGGACGAGATCCTCGACCTTGTATAGATTACAGGAAAATCAAGGAAGTTACTAAAACCCAATACTTTCCATTGCCTAACATAGAGCAAAGAGTCGAAACAGTTGCTGCAGCAAAGTACATTACTTTGTTAGATCTAACGAAAGGATATTGGCAGATTCCTTTAAGTAAGAAGGCCCAGAAAATAGCTGCATTCACAACCAACTTTGGGGTCTACCGTCCGTTGAGAATGCCGTTTGGTCTGAAAAATGCCCCATATTATTTTAGCAAAATGATGTCGGACTTGCTACATGATTGTGAAAACTTCGCAATACCTTATTTAGACGACTCTCTAAAACTTGGGATTCTCTAAAACTTGGGAAGAACACTTAGAACATCTGAAGAGGGTTCTTGACAAAATAAAAAGTGCTCAATTAACCATCAAGCCCAAGAAATGTAAATTTGCTCAAAAAGAAGTCCAGTACCTGGGACACCTTATTGGGGAAGGGAAAAGATCACCAGCAGAGTTAAAAGTACAAGCAGTCCAAGAATTTCCGACTCCGACTTGCAAAACAGAGGTTCGAGCTTTCCTTGGCTTAGCGGGGTACTATCGACAGAATATTCCCATGTTTTCAGCTATCGCCGCCCCTTTCACGAAGACTCTCAAAGGAAAAGAACAAAAAGGGAAGATAAAATGGAATAATGCTTGTGAAGATGCTTTTCGTATATTAAAAGAAAGATTGTCAAGCAAACCAGTGCTTTATGCACCTAACTACCAAAAAGAATTCCTGTTGCAAACTGATGCATCCGACACCGGTCTAGGCATAATTTTAGCACAGATCGACGACCAAGGAGAAGAACATCCGATTCTATATATGAGTAGAAAACTCAAACCATCAGAGTGGAAATATTGTACCACTGAAAAAGAGTGTGCGGCTATAGTGTATGCAGTGAAAAAGTTACAGTGTTATTTAGATGGTCGTTTACCGTTCATAATACAGACCGACCACAACCCACTGGTGTGGCTCAAAACCCATGCCGGAATAACCAGAGACTTTTGCGATGGGCCCTGGCGTTACAACCCTTCAATTATAAAATTCAACACAAGAAAGGGAAAAATCACTGCAATGTAGACACCTTAAGCCGGCACCCATATCCTACTTAGTTTCTATTAAACCATGTGACTTTGTAATGTGTATAAAATTTGATCCCTTGTGTAAACAAATTGTTTTGTATTAGTTATAAGTTGCCGGAATATATTTATTTAACTGTACTACTTTAGAGTCTCATGTTTAAGTAATTCTTTATGTAATAGTATTTTGAGGAATTCTGTTTAAAATTGATTGAAATTTTTTTAAATTGCATATGATTGTAAAGAATTATATTATGTTGTAACTGGTACCTTGTAAAGTGCTATTGCGGGTAGTCTAAATTGTTAGGGACTTAATAGCATTAAATAAAATTTAAATAGGGAATTGGCACAGTACCGTATTAGGAAAAGAGATGTCTTTGTCTATGGCAAATTTGGAGCTTATTTCCTGAACATTATGGAACTGAGACATCTGTTGCCTTCAGCATCTGAACTAGTAACAAGCATGAACTTATCCTGAGTTCGGACTAGTTCAACACTGGAGGGGGGAGGAGTTTGTGACAACGCCAGAGTTGAAAATTGAAAGCCATGGTTCGCCACTGGACAGTAGACGAAGATTGTTTATTTACAACAGCGTTGGGAGCTTTTTCCACGCGCGAGATTGGGAGTTTTTTCCGCGCGCCAGGATTTTTGTATCTCAGCTCCGCGCGCTGAGATGTGATTGTAACTTACATTTAAAATGTGTGTTTTTTTATATAATAAATAGATGCATGAGATGTTAATCGTCCATGTTTAGTGCTTTTCGCCTTACACATTGGATTTATTTAATAGTGAGCCAACAGGCCAAGCTGTTACAATATACATGTATATATATTTGAGTTAATTTTTGTCATTATGTAAATAGTTTATATAAATATCATTTTAGAATGTGTAAATATTTATAAAAGTAAATATGTATAAATGTAAATATTATGTATACATATAAAATGTATTATAAAATGTAAAATTATAAGAAATGTTAATAATTTTAATTGCCCTGACCAATTTATTTATACACACACATATATATATATATATATATATATATATATATATATATATATATATATATATAAATATATACAGTAGAACCCCGATTTTACGTTGTCCGTTTCGTACGTTATCCCGCTTCCTACGTCATTTTCTGCTGGTCCGTGAAAATTGCCTACACCGATAATGTTAAAATATCCCGGATTTTACGTTACCCCTTTCCAGAAAATCCCGCTTAATACGTATTTTTCTGAAGACAAGATAAAAATCATTTTTCCTCTATAAGGTTCACACAAACTTTTTCGAGTTCTTTCTTTCAAGAAAAACTTGTTTCTTACCAGTTTGAAGCGTACTGGCATTCTTTCTGTTACGTCTTACTGTCCTTTTGTCTGTGTGTGGTAGGCAGGAGGGGTTTCCACCCAGCGTTAAAATCAGAAGGGTGGGGGAAGAAGAAAAGCACAGGACACCCGCAAGTGGTGGAGAATCACGGCAATGCCTTTCGATTCTTCGATCACTCTATGTCAACAAAAGAGAAAGAGGTGATGGCTCTCTTTTGCTTCGATTGTCCAATGTCCACACTTCACATGGATAGGGGGGGGGACTATGACCAGACCATGAAACCCATAAAAGGTAGAACTGCTTCAGCTGGTCTGTAAAAGTTCGTTTGAGCACCGTAACCATTTTTCTCATTGTCGAGCGTTCTTAACCTGAAGGAAGGATGTCTAAACGAAAATGTTTCCCTCTAGCCAAAAACGCCGAAATCGTCGAAAAAGCTAAAGAATTTCATGGCACTAAAATTGATCTTGCTAAATCTTTGGGTATTGCATATTCAACTTTGCAAACGATTTTAAAGCAAGAAGCTTCAGTAGAGTTAAGTGCTGAAAAATTCGGAAAATCTACAAAGAAACGAAAAACTCTTAAGACATCTCCGTATGATGATTTGGAAAAAAAATTTAATGGAATGGTTCAAGGAAACCAGGGCATCAAAAATTCCAATAAACGGATCCATCGTTAAAGAAAATGCGCTTGAAATTTCTGAAAGGCTTAAACTCCAAGTCTTCTCTGCATCGAATGGCTGGATCGACAGATTTAAAAAAAGGAACAATTTATGTTATAATTCTATCTGTGGAGAATCAAATGGTGTGGATATTTCAACTGTGCCGCAGTGGAAAGAGAACACTTTGTCAAATTTATTAAAGGAGTACAATCCAAGAGACTTATTCTACGTCAATGAGACGGGACTATTTTTCAACTTGTTACTCGACAAAACATTGACGGTCAAAGGCGAAAATTGCCACGGTGGAAAATTTTCTTAACTGTTTTATTATGTACTAATGCCGACGGAAGAGAGAAATTAACGCCTCTTGTGATCGGTAGAGCAAAGAAACCACGGTGTTTCAAAAATGTGAAAAGTTTACCCACGAACTGCGCTTCGAATAAAATGGCGTGGAGGACTCAATCGCTGTTTGAAGATTTTCTTCGAAAACTGGATAAAAAAATTCGACTAGAGGAGAGAAAAATAATTATTTTTATTGATAACTGTACCTCTCATTTGGGTCTTAAATTGAAAAATGTGAGAGTAGAATTTTTTCCAGCAAACTGCACCAGCCAATTTCAAACTTTGGATCTAGGAATTATCCTATCATTTAA
>OU015494.1:128018340-128193340 GCA_907164885.2 Dolomedes plantarius | reverse complement strand
GGAAAGGCTGCGGATCTAAGCGACTTTGATAGAGGGTAGATTGTAATGGCTCGAAGGCTCGGAACAAGTGTTTCCGAAACTGCACGACTCGTGGGTTGTTCGCGACCTACAGTTGTTAGTACTTATGCAAAGTGGATGAAAGACGGTGAAACCTGCAGTAGACGACATGGTGTTGGACGTCCACACGCAATCAAAGAAAAAGGTCGTCGGAGACTGTCTAGCATGGTGAAGCAAAACCGGAGCCAGACAGTGGCTCAGCTGACAGTACAAAACAGTGCAGGGCCAAGTAGAATAGTATCGCAGCACGCTGTTCAGCGGACACTGTTGAATATGTGGCTACGCATCAAACGTCCCACTCGTGTGCCTTTGCTGACCCAGCGTCATCTCCAACTGCGCCTGCGCTGGGCCATGGATCAGTGGGAGAGAGTTGCCTGGTCAAATAAATCACGATTTGTCATTCATCACGCCGATGGTCGTGTCAGGGTACACCGTCTTCCAGGCGAACTGTTGCTCCCTCAATGTACAGTAGGTCCTACACAGGTCAGTGGTGGCGGTATTATGCTTTGGGGGACGTTCTCTTGGGCGTCTCTGGGACCCGTGGTTGTGGTAGAGCAGACCATGAATGCTACATGGTATCTGAAAATCATTGCGGACCAGTTGCACCCTTACATGGCCTCTGTTTTTCCAGCTGGAAATGGAATGTTCCAACAGCACAATGCCCAGTGTCAGAAGGCTAAAATTGTGTTGAAGTGGTTCCAGGAACATGATGCTGAATTCCAGTTACTGTCCTGGCCGCCTAACTCACCGGATCTCAATCCGATAGAACACATTTGGGATGTCATGGGGCGGAAGCTCAGAGTTCAAAGACTACCAATTCGCAATATCTCGGATTTGCGTGACCGTTGCTTAAATATCTGGTACAATCTGTCTCCAGCCATCTACCAAGGACTTGTGGCATCTATGCCAAGGCGGGTTGAACCTGTGTTGCGCGCCAAAGGTGGGCCAACTCGTTATTGACAGGAGGTCATAATGTTTTGGCTCTTGAGTGTATATATATATATATACATATATATATATATATATATATATATATATATATATACATATATTGTGGAATCTCTATCGATCGTTCTCCGAATCATCGTTTTTCCTTATGTGTCGTTTATTTCACCCAGTCTCGATGATCATGATCATATTGCTTTGTTATGTTCCAGCATCTATCGTTTTCCCGCATTTATCATTCAGTTCTGTCGGTCTCTTGACGATAGATTGAGATTCCACTGTTTATATATACTATATATATACAATGAGAGAGAAAGAGAGAGATACAGTAAAATTTCTCTATGGCGGTCAGCGATGGTTCCTCAAAAAAGTGGCCGTTTGTAGGGGTAACCGAAAGGACATTTCGTTCATAACATTGGCTCCATGGATTCTTGAACCTGTTCTAAACAAAATGGACCCGTTTAGAGAAGTTTTACTCTCTTTCTTTCTCTCTCTGTATATATATATATATATATATATATATATATATATATATATATATATATATATATATATATATATAAATATATATATATATATATATATATATATATATATATATATATATATATATATATATATACATATATATATATATATATATATATATATATATATATATATATATATATATATATATATAAATATATATATATATATATATATATATATATATATATATATATATATATATATATATATATATATATATATATATATACACTGAAGTGCCACTGAATTAGGGATACCTACCTAGTAACGTTTTGGGCCTCCTCTGGCCTTGATAACGGCTGCCACACGACGAGGATTGATTCAACAAGTTTCTGGAAACGTTCCACGGGAATGGCTTGCCAAATATTGACTAAAGCTGTCCATAATTCAGTAAGGTTCTTTGGTGCTCTGTGGTGGCCTTTTACGCCTTGTTTCAAAACATCCCAAAGATGCTCAATAGGATTTAAGTCTGGGCTTCTAGGTGTCCAATTCATGACAGAGAAGTCAGAGGAATGCTCATCCAACCAGCCAGTAGCCAACCGGGACTGGTGAGAGGTACAGTTGTCTTGCTGGTAAACTCCAATACCGTGCGGATAACAGAACAGCATAAACGGATGGAGGTGATCACCCAGCAACTCTACGTACCGAATTGCATTGAGGGAGGTTGGTACACGCACCAAAGATCCCAAACTGTGCCACGAAAAAACACCTCAGACCATGATTGAGCCACCATGCCATTGTACAGTTCCAGCCAGGCATGCAGGATCCATGGCTTCATGATCCTGACGCCATATTCTCAGCCTCCCGTTGGGGTTAAGTAGTCGGAATCGAGACTCATCACTCCATGCTACTCGTTTCCAGTCCTCTACACTCCAGTCTCTTTGCTCTCTTGCCCAGGCAAGACGTGCAGCCCGATGGCGAGTATAAAGCAATGGTACTCTCGTAGGTCGACGGCTCCTGAAACCCATACGGTGAACTTAGCGTTGCACAGTCCGTTTATTGACTTACGACTGGCACCGTCATTAAACTGGGTGGAAATTTGTGCTAATGTTTGGCTTCGCTGGCTACGTACAATACGCCTGAGCCATCTCTCACCACGACTGTCAAGGCTAATTGTCCTTTGCAGTTTGCCCGATCGCTAGTTTTTTTCCCACCATCCATGTATTCTTGGTAGACTCTTGATACTGTCGACCTTGAAAATCCTAGCTGTCTGACGATTTCCGAAATTGAATGGCCCATGCGTCGCGCACCTACGATTTGTCCGCGATCGAAGGTGTCTAAATCAGGCAGTTTACCCATACTGGCAATTCCAGCAACTAATTCAGAACAACCACAGTATGCGCTATATATACAGTTACCACAGCGCCCTCACTTGCGCATACATGATGCACAGCACTACACAATTTGCATAGGCTTTGCTATCCCTAATTCAGTGGCACTTCAGTGTGTATATATATATATATATATATATATATATAATCTTGCCTGCACCCCTATTCGACGGCCACTTTTTTTTTTAAACATGACTGGCCGCCATAGAGAAGTTTCACTATATATGTGTGTGTGTGTGTGAGTGTTCGTTCCAGTATCACTCTGGAACGCTTGGAGCAGTTTCAACCAAACTTGGTTCACATATCACTTACAATCTGGAAAGAAACACTTGGTAGGGAGAAGACACCCCTAGCACCCCCAGGGGGGCAGGGGGCACATGTAAAAATAATCGGAAAATGACTGATATTAGTGTCGAATCCATAGTTTTCGGGGTCGCTGAGATTAATAGTGACACTCCCGATTCCGTCTAAGTGCAAGTTAAGCCCCTCATCAGCATTGGGGGGAAGGGGAAGGGGGAAGAATGGGTGAATATAAAATCTCCAAAATGACTGATATTAGTGTCGAATCTAAAGTTTTCGGGATCGCTGAGATTAATAGTTACACTCCTGATGCTGTCTATGTGTAAGTT
This sequence comes from Dolomedes plantarius, assembly GCA_907164885.2. Classification (NCBI taxonomy): domain Eukaryota; kingdom Metazoa; phylum Arthropoda; class Arachnida; order Araneae; family Dolomedidae; genus Dolomedes; species Dolomedes plantarius. Next base: position 128,189,847 of record OU015494.1, on the reverse strand, counting down.
CAGCACCCCATCAGCATTGGGGGGAAGAAGGGGTGAATATAAAATGTCCAAAATGCCGAGAGTAGATTTGAAACCGTAGTTTTCGGGGTCGCTGAGACGAATAGTGACATTTCTGATGCCATTTAAGATACCCTTTTTGATGCATAATATTTTTTTCTTTAATATGTTGTGAAAAATTATTTGTTATAGCTATTTATGAAGTTTCTGAATATTTTGTTTGGGCGATCCCTATCTACCACACAAAATGTGTGTGTGTATCTCATGTTTAACGATTTTTAATGCGAATTCGGTTATCAGACGCTGAAATTTTGTTTTTGTTAGTTCTTTATATGATTCTGCATAACGTCGCATAATCAATTTTAAATCACGTTGGAACTGCACAGCACGTGCGTCATCGTCATCATTTATAAAAAAGTTATATCCAAGCTTATTGGCTAGTTCGAGGCCTTCTAGAATTGTACTTGCAGATAGTGGAAACACTCCGTCATCACTTCAATAAACTAATGTGGAATCCTCTGCATTCCCTGAAATTCTCTGATAAAATTGGTCGCAATATAAGGTACAATGCAACGCTATATTTTTTAAAATACTTTTTTGGTTTTTAAACCGTGTTAAAGTTTAAAAAAAGTGAAAAAAATGGTCTGCTCTTTTTCTTAGACTGTGTTAATTTGAAACCGTGAAAACAAAAGTGCAAAAAGGGAATTATAATTGAACCGCCACTCGTCTAAATTTTAAAAGCAATTTGCTCACAGGTTAATTGCGTCACGTTTATACATTTTTAAAAATTGTCCCTTTACAGAAACATTTTAAATTAAGAAATATTATAATCAAGTATAATACAAAAGAAATTATCTTTACATATTGTATCAAATAAAGTCGGCCTATACATTTTAAATTTTTTGATAAAATCGTCAGTTTTCACAGAAGACTTTATAAGAAACATTTTTTTTAACTCCAACTGATTTAACAATTCTTGTACGAAGAAAACCAAATATTCTACTTTTTTTCCTCATTTCTAAATTGTTAACAGGAAAGCTTATCAATCGATCAACTTCATAAAAACAACTCGTTAAAAAATTAAAACGAAGATTAATGTTAATAAAGAAATTATTAAATAAGGCATTACAAAACTGTTAAACTAATTTTCTTAAAAATCAAAATTCCGGTCGCAGAACAAGAGCAAAAGATTTCTTTCAAATCGTAGATTCATGATATCTGTTTTCTCACTAATTTGAGGGTGAATGTGGAACACTGTAAATGGGGAAAAGAAGCCTAACCAAATCCCATTGGGCTAGGGCCATTGAAAGTTAACAAAACTACAAAACACTTGTGTCAACAATTACAAATAACAAAGGTGTTACACCCCTTCTCAACTTCGAAAACCATTCCTTCGCTGGTTGGCTGCTTTGCTGTCAATCATATCGACATGGTACACGCCTTCGTCTTGAAGACAGGAACATGGTTTTCAGCGATCGCGGAGGAAAAAAATGACTCCAGCGGCCCCTTAACTGCTTTTTGAGGTGGGTTTTTCTATGTTCACTCTGTTCTTCCTTCAGCAAGAATGTAGGCTTTAACCAATCAATACTCACAGTTTTTATAACACTATTAATTGATATTGAATAAGTTTTCTGTTCACGTTTCTCTACTTTATAAGGACCAACATAATGTGGTTCCAAGGCTCTCCTAAATGGCATTTTTCGTAGAAAAACATGCCAACATGTGCTAAGTTGACCAGTCGAAGAAATTTATCTATTTTGTCTTCCTCGACACTGTGGGAACTATTCTGACCATTATCTCGTATAATTCTTTTGTGAATCCGGGAGATTAGGTTTCTCCTCCTTTCTACGGGAGAGCTCACCTAGCAATTTCAGCTTTGTACAAAGTGTCTTCTCAACAAAGGAATCTTTTAATTTTAGTCTCTATACTCCCAAGACTCTCTCCTGAGACACTCTTAAAGTCCCAAGATCACTATTGGTAAAGCATCGAGCTAATTTGTTCCTTCATGGCACACGAATAACTGCTTGAGAGGCCTCGGAAGCCTCTCAATTATACCATTAGCCAGGAAGATAAGCGGTTGTTCATACGAATTTTACTCCTGATACATTCGCCATTGATTTCAACAGTAATGACTCAAACTGTGCCCTTGATCATTTGTCACTCTGTCTGGTGTACGAAAATGCAATATCCCTCAGCACTACCCTCGCAAGAGTCTCGGCAGAAATATCGGCGAGGGGGATTACATCAGGCCATATCGTGACTCGATCTATCGTAGTTGGACAATATTTAAGACATGTAATTGCCTGTAGTGGGCGAGTCAAATCAACATGAATATGCGAAAACCTGGTATAAATTTTTTTAACTGACTTGGTGGGGACCCTCGGCCACCTCTCTGTTTATACATACATTTGTGCCATTAACATCCTCGTTGCTCTGAACCTTATCAAATACACTTTTGCGCATCAGCATTGGAACATAAGAATGGACTGTGCTGGATCTGACACAGACCTATCTGTGACATATAACAGTATAGGTCTGTGTCAGAATTAGGAAGTGTTAACTTTTTAAGCCTCTTCCCAAATCCGCCACATTTTCCCAATATGATTTCCAATTGCTCATCTTTCGTCTGCTCGTTCATCCACTCCCGTGAATCTGTAATTGCATAAAATTGCATCTTTCCTATTTTCTACATCGTATGTGCCACGGTATTCTTTTTACCCTCAAAGTATGTGATGTCCGTACAATTTTTTTATACAGATGGTTATCAAAGTAATGGTAAAACTAAGAAACATCATTATAACCTTTATTAATACGGCGTAGGATCACCTTTGTCATCTAATACTACCTGATATACCTTGGAAATGGATTATACAAGTCATGAATAGTGGTTAAGAATATATTATGCCGTTCTTCAGGGAAAAATAATGAAAATAAATAAGTTACTGTAGAGATGCTGCGGTGGATTTCGATACCTGGCTTTATCCACTTATACAGGCCACTGTGGTTGGATGATATACGGTCGGAGGATTGTACAGAGCAAGATAAGATATTTGACTTCCTTTTTCATGATCATCAAACCAATGCTTGATAGATTTGGCACTATGTGTAACGAGGAATTCGTTACAGGTTCCTTTATTTTGATTAATTTAATTTAATTTGTGTAGTTCTCTTAAACTTTAAATTATAACTTTAATTTTAATCTTAAATCTGCTAGTTATGTTTCCTTTCCTTATCTGATAGTAATTTATATTTTTTTCCCAGGCTCTTAGTCATGGGAGGTCTCTGTAACTTTAAGTCCGTTCGGTCGGTAATTGAGAATAGCCTATCTTCTAACATCTGGCAGTGCAATTTGCCGTCCTAAATTCTTTAAGTCTTTGTCAGCTTTGTCCCCTAATTGCTAGCGTCGTGTCCACGAAATAAGATGTCTTTTCTTCCCTGTTTCCGTGTTTTTGTTAACAGCATTGATGGGTCTTCTTAAGCTATTAAACTCGTTTATGATAAAGGCTCATGTTTCCCCTTTCCACACGCCTGCGGCGAAAGTAATTTATTTTCGGTTCTCTGGCATGGGAAACAGTTTTTCTCAGAACAGGCGTTTGGGCTTCGCGCTGTTTGACCAGCTCCTCTGATTGGTTAAGCTCAGCCAGTCTCGGCCAATGAAACTCCTTAAAAGGGTTCTTCTGGCATTTTCTTCTGGCAAGAGGAATGTGGTACCTAAGGTTTCCAGTTTTGGCGATGCTTCGCGTATTTTATTTTATGGACACAAGGTGTTGGCGCGCTATTAAGGTTTTCTTTCTCGTCTCCCTTCTGCACGCCTTGGCGAGATTGGTTGTACGGCAACCCTTCTCTCCTTGCGTTGTCCAGGGCTGAAAAAAAAGTAGATTCGATGCAGAGATTCAGATTATACATTCGTAGATAAAAACTTGCTCTAGAGACCCTGATCCGAGCTATCGGTCCTTTGTTTGGCCGTGACTTGGTGAGGGGGATGTTTTTTGTCGAATAGTGAGTACCAGTGTATTCTCGTGATCTGATATATTTGTGCCTGTATTTAAAAAAAACATTTATTCAATACTATTATTTTATTTATGCTGCTAACCTAAGTGGTCGTGTAGACCCGAAGCTCTTTTCTATTATGTAGCAGACCTTTTTGTTGTTATGATTCAGTAATCAAGATATATTCCTTATTTTCGTGAAGATAATAAATTTTTTTATTTCTACCAACAAGTGGTTTTGAAGCAGTTTCTTCCTCAGTAAATTTTTATAAAAAGAAAGTGGTTTTGAGCAGTATAAGAATCTGAAGTTATTTAGTCCTGCGGCACAATGATCTTCAACGTATGTATCCTCAGTAAATCTTCTTGTACTTCCACTAGTTAATAAATTTTCCGGCCTGCCTTGACGAACTGTCATTTCTTCATCTTAAACGATAGACAATCCTCATTTTTGATAGAACTTTCGTGCTGTGAACTTCAGCAGGTGTCCTTCGTTGAACTTTGTGAACACTCTAAATTACGGCCATGCTCTGTTGAACATTCCTAGTGTACTTCATCTTTCACTCTACAGAACAATGGTCCTTCTTCCATCTAGCTAAATATTAGACTCTACAAATTACCAAGTGAGTGTACACAAAAGTGATTGTACAAGAATGGTACAAAATAGTGACCAAACAAATTAGTGAATTGTACAGAAAAGTTTCTCTGTACACTATGTATAGGGGGATTATCAACTTTGAGAATGCCATCTCCTGCAAGAAACAATGTTTACACAGTAGGATAAACTAGTGAGCTAAAATTTCGACATAGTCCTTCGCACTCAATCTTCCTTTTAGGGTTATAATAGGTCTTGAAGAAAGCCATGAGATGCCCTCCCTAACCCTGATAGATCTACCTCCATGATTGACAGATGAGATGAGACAACCAGAATCTTACGCTTGTGTAGGCGTTCTCCAGACATACGCACGTCCTGATGCGAGGAACAATGTGAACAATGATTCGGGAGACGGGCATATTACTCAACCAGGATTTGCGCTCTTAGCATCATTGTGGACGATATTTTGTATTGTCATCTATTACAAGTGGCTTGGTAATAGCTACTCTTCCGTAAATGCTTTGTTTGTGAAGTTCCCTTCTACCTCTAATGGTTGATACCAGAACGTACAAATGCGGATTGAGCTCTTCGGTAGTTTTGGTTTCAATTATTTTCCTTCTTCATGTCACAATCCGCTTCAATACCTCTTCAGTCTCTTTCATTCAGCTCTCCCTTTCGTACACAATTCTGTTTTGTAAAGGATGTTTTTCCAAACACTCTGTATGCTATGATGACTTCCGATACTAGAGCTTGAAAAACACCCATTAGCCTGGGGATTGCAGTAACTGATACTCCAAACTCGCTCCAACAATTTGCCCTTTTCGCAAGGTCTGCAAGATTAGACATTTTTCGATGTTCCCCCAAAAAGCACAATGCCCTTAGCTTCACTACTGCTACGTGATTGTAGACTAATACATACACTATATTATATAAAAAATACTGGTGGCCAGACTTGTTTTTTAAGGAATACGAAGCACATTCAGAAATATCACTAATATTGATAGGTGTTTTCATTATTTTGATAACCACTTGTATATGGTTCATCTATCTCTCGTATCTTGGTGGGCTATTATCGTGACCCTTCCTAAATGCACATACTCTTATTAACAGCTTATGGGCAACAAAATCATGAAAAGTCTCCTTTCTAGCATGTATATGAAGAATCGAACCGTAGCGTATACCCCTAATAGTGCCCTATCATATAAGGGAATACTTCTGATGTGTTGTTTTCAACATCTTTGAGAAAAAAGCGAGGGGTTTGGCACCTTTCGATGAGATTTCATATAAAGCCGAACCAATAGTATAACTACTGCTAGAAGTTACTAGTACTAAATCTGCATTTTAAGATGGCGGCATTCTTTAATGACTGTTTACACTTCTCAAAACCCTCTATATCCGCACTGTTCCAAATTATTTCGGTCTTATTCGAGCCTTTCAAGTGCTCGTTGAGTGGAGTCATTGATACTGTTTAATTAGGGAGAAATCCTCCATAAAAATTTGTCATCCCAAAAAATCGTCTAATTTGGTGAATCGTATTTGGTTTGGGGAATTCCAAATCCGCATTGATACGATCCTTGTTTTTTTTGCTTAAATCCCAGCCTGTCATACGTAGTACCTTAATCCTCTATGTACCTCATTCATAAACCGCTGAAAGGACTGCGTCACACCACATGAACCAAAATTCAAATCCGCGAATTAAAGAAGCCCAAAGGATATTATGATTGCTGTTTTGGGAATATCTTCCGGATTTATTGGGATCTGGGGAAAATTTTTACAAAGTCTCTTTTTTAAATAATAGTGGTTCATTTCACCTATTGGGAAAAGTCATGACTATGACGCAATAGGTATGTATCCTTCCGGGTTAAACCGTTAAGTTTTCTGTAGTTCCATGTGGGCATCCTATCAGAAAATCCTTTAACGCCCTTATGTAAGGAACTTGTCCAATTGCTCCTCGAATGTCTGCAGATGACATTCTCCATCATATCTTTCATATATTGAAACTCCCGTTAGGCAATAAATTGTTTACTTATAGGCAGGCGCTTAGCCCATGCACAAACTGGCTGTCCTTAAATATAGTGCACTGTATTGTGCTTCTCCCCCCCCCCCCCCCCCTTGGCAAAGTTGTTTACTTGGGGGATCTCCCAAAATGAGCATTCATTTTATTTTCCTTTTTAAAATCACATATTATTGTATATATGAATACGCTCAATTTTTTTCAACTTTCTTTAAATCCATGGATAAAAGGAGAAATCAACTTGCTGAATTTATGGATACTTTGACATACACATTGAAATAAAAAAAAATAAAAAATTTATTTTAATGTGCATATCAGAAAGCCAATTACAAACTTTTTTCTTTTCTTTAATCCCTGTTGCAAGTAAAATATTGTGCATTTTAGCCATTGAAGAGCTCACTTCGTTTTAAATACTAAATGATCTGATTGTTTTTACAATAGCATTTTAAGCTGATCAAAGAATAACAACTGTTCTCTTTATACAAGGGGATAAGTCAAACCAAACTATATTTTTTTCTCAGCGAAAGGCAACAATTTATTTAATGAGTAAGTCGTTATAACAAACAGCATGTTTTGTTTAGTAGATAGCAATTCAATATAAATACGCATGATATATGGAATATAGATGATAGATGAAATAGTCAGTAACTGAGTATTATTTTTGCCCCAAAAGTTCTTTTACATATTCCAAACATGTATTTTTTTAAATGACATGTAACAGTAATTCCGAAAAATAAATTTAGCATTTTACGTTCAAACAACCGCTCACATAGTATAGTAGTCAGCGTTATGAACCGCCATGTAGTGGGCAAAAGTTCAAATCCAGAATAAGGCATCGTTGACTCCGTGCCGGCCGCCTCATTGGGAACAATTCTGGCTCACTTATTTGGAGCTCTCATAATAAATTAGACAGCAAAATTCCCGGATATTTAGCTGTCAATGTCAAGAACTATTTACCGTCAGAGACAAGTGTTTGCTGCATTGGGAAAAAAACAATTTCAAATATAGGTTTGACAAATATAAAAACATTCTAAAACTAGTGACACGTATAGGATAAAGGTCTAAATAACGAAAGTGTTTGTAGTACATGTAATCGTTCTGAAGTCGAAGTTGGGAAAACATCTAGTTACACAAGATCAAGTTATAGGAAAGGGGTCTGACTAGTTATCAAGTTACAACACTTAAAGATATGGCAACCAACTTTAAAAAATTATAAATACATAAAAGCTAAAATAGTAAGAGAACAGAAAATCATTAAAAAGTAGCAAAATACTTGAATTCTATGTTTAAGGAAATTTATTTCAACGTATGTCTTTAGTCATGATTAGCAAGAAATATTAAAACGGTGTGCAAAGGTGGGTAGACCATCGATTCAACTTATTAATCAGGTTAATAACGATGTACACTACTAGAATAATCTGAAATATGAATAGTAACAATTATACAAAAAATGATTAAGGATATGAAAAAAAAGTTCAAGGATTTAATAATAAAATTTAAAAAACAGTAAACCGAAAATGTTTCTATACAGGATAAATTTATTCTATTATAATTTTTTTTTATATCAAGTCATAGAGACACCAATATATTAAGGGAACTTTTTCCTTTAAAAACATGCAGAAACGAAGAAAGTGACGTCATGCATTGTAGTTCTATCTTATGTCGTCACTAAATTCAGCTCACAATGTTACATGAATATAAAACTTAGTACTTCATATTTATTGTTTGTAAATCAGAGAATTTAAATGCGAAATTTTATGACAGACATCATTGATTTCAGCTTTCTTCACTTCCATGGTTGTAGAAAACGAACTCTCACTTCAATTCTGACGCAGATATGCCTTATAAGGCGATACATTAGGCACAGACCAATCAGGAAGCGACACTTCGAACATGAAGCGAAACTAAACTTCTGTCCTAAAAAGGAACTCAAAGAACACCTACGTATCTATCGCCGAAAGGGCCACGAAGTCAAGCTGCATGTCGTTTGTAGATTCTATTTTCTAGTGAAATTGATTTTCAGAGACCTTATTTAAATTTTATGATGCATATTTCATTTTTTATTGAGGTAAGTTCTTTCGAACTTTTAGTTTTATATATATTTAAATTTCGTTGCATGTAAGAAGTATGTTTAAAATTTTCTTTTCATATGGTGCTTGTAAGTTCTGCTACGTTCCAAGGTGTGTTCGATATTTATAACCGTTTGTGGTATAAATTATTACTTGCTCATCTTTTATCTGTTTCTTAAATGATTTTTATTTTGTTTTGGATAGTTTCTCCCTTTGTTATTTAATATTTATTTGTGGATAACTTCATATCTTGAATCACTGTATTATACTTTATGCCATGACTTATATTTTTCATACACGCCAGTGCATTTGAATTTGTTGTCATGATTGTTTTTGATTTAATATATGTATTTATATATATATATATATATATATATATATATATATATATATATATATATGTATATATATGTGTGTGTGTGTGTGTGTGTGTGTGTGTGTGTGTGTGTGTGTCTTATTTTCTCGGTTATTAATTCTTTGTGTTGTATAAACACCTGACAACACATTTTACAATCAGGAAGATCATTTAAAAGATCATTTAAGTTTCTATCTCGCCTCTTAAATTCAAAGTACCATTTTTTAAATCATATGAACTTCTAAAATCGCGTCGAAGCCCTCTAAATTCATACGAATATTCCATAATCCATAATTGTATTAAATGTTAATATAATATTTGCATATAATCTGCAACGTGCTTAATGAAATAAACTATTTAAATGATATGATTAAGTTTAGATGAAGACGGTTAAACGATTAATTTTTAATTTTAGTTCTATCTAGCATGTATTTTTAGGAATATACTAAATTGCGATTTTTTAACTTCTTAACATATTTACATTAAAATAGCCCAGATTCACGGATAAATAATTATATAATTAATTTCTTTAATAAATTCATAATTTTTTAAATCTTATTCCAGAAAATTGTGCGTTTTATTTTTTATAAATTTGACGCATTATTATGATTTTTCTTCAGTGCGATTTATATAATTTAAGTGTCCAAAATATATTAAAAGTTTTGATTAATATATCAAATACCTTCCGTATTAACAAATTAGACTATATTAATTTTATATATAAACTTTTTATACATCAAAAATTCTCTTTAACAGTTCACATCTATGAAAATTAAATGAATATTGATCTCCTTCATGTCAATTGTATTATTAGAAATAAGTTAAAGAGTATTGTATCTTTATATATATCTTTATTGTATCATTATATATTTTTTAATATGATGTTTTCTGGAGTTTGAATTAGAAATCATTGTGAGAGAAAAATTAAAGAGCATTGATCTCATCAGTAGTATATTCCAAAGAGAAAATAAGCAAATTTGATTAATTTGGGACATTAAAGTGATTTTTTTTAAATAAATAAAACTTTATCCAGCAGAGACATAAGTAAAGAAAAGTCCTAATCCATTGCTTATGTATACACTTTTATAATATCCAAATCTTTGTCTTTGCTAATATATATAAATTTGCATATAATTTAGAGTAAAATATTTTAGACAGGAAAAATTTTAGTTATTATTCATGGAATTTTATAACTGGCTGTTGTCCTCTATACAAGGTTACTAAGACTTGCAAGTCTTGATTCATTGATGTATGAATATACAAGGTGTGACCCTAAAGTAACCGGAAAAGTTTTTATTAAAAAGAAAAATATTACTGACCTTCAAATAAATTTATTTCCTTCAAATTAATCGCCAAAGGAGTCTATAGAATTTTTCCAACGTTTCATAAAGTCATCGAAACACTATTTATATGCGTTGGAACTAGCAGTGTCGCAAATACGCGTAAACTTTGATTTAATATAGGACTTTTCAATTCTCTGTCCTTTCATGGCCATCTTAAGCGTCAGAAATGGGAAAAATTCAGCTCGCGATAAGTAACAACTCATCAACTTTTAGACTTGCTTCCGATATTGAAAGAAAGCTGTAGACTAATTTTAATTGAAAATCTGAAAATGAAAAAACTTACTGCTCGATTTGTGCCTCGGATTTTGACAGATCCGCAAAAATAAGATAGAAATGCTTACTATGAAGATTTTCTGACTACTGCGCAACAGGATAACAATTTCTTAACACTAGAACCGCGGAGCGGGTCAATTTGACCCAAAACAATGTTTAATTTATCACCACGCGAAAAGTATCGATTGAAAAAAAATTTCCTTTTATGACTTTTAATATTTTAAGGTGAACAACAATTTACCAAATTTAAAAATTCGTAACATAAATAATTTTCCGATTATTAACACTTATACCTAGAACCGCGGAGCGGGTCAATTTGACCCGTAGGAAATGTTAATGCACAAATAACGAAAAACAGATGCATTTTCCCGAACTGTAACTGTAAAATACTTCTACCCCACACTCAGAAGGGGGAATAGTGAAGGTTTTTCACTCAAGGTCATTATATTAGGTTTGAAGCACGAACTACGTTCGAATGCAGAGAAAAATTACTGCGAATATTTAGAAGACTTTTTGAAGTTGCTTTTATTCTGTAATTAGTATATGTATAAAAACTATGTCACGACGCCGTAATCTTGCTGTTCAGGAAGCTTTAGAATATTTAAAACAATTATCTGAAAAGGATTTGGAAGGTTCGAAAAAAGAAGGTTTCTCAAGATTCGATTTTGAGTAGTGAGGATGAATACCTGCCTGCTAATGAATAAAATTTGGATTCGGATGAAGAAAGTTAAAGTGAAGATGACTCTGGCAATACTCTAACAATCCCTGGTCCTTTTCATCGCAATACTGATGATTATTTATCTTATAAAAAATAAAAATCAAACATTCCAAGAAAAATATACACATGCAAAGAAATTTTAAAAAGAAATCGACAATAACATTCAAAGTTGGAAATAATGAAGATGGCTAAGATGGGACAATTTGGAATGTCGCTCAATTAGGAACAAACGATAGAGGAAGAAAATCAAAGTGTAATGTTTTGAAAGACGTAGGGGGGCCCAACACCACATGCTAAATGCAATGTTATCGACAACAGTCCTTCAAGTGCTTGGAGATATTTTATAGATGAATGGATATTGAAACAGCTAAAGAAATGTACTGAAAATGAAGCTCATCGGCAAATTCAGGAAGGAGAATGGAATATAACATTAGAAGAAATAGATGCTTTTATATAATTTTTACATGCACGTGGTATATATTGTGCAAAAGGACTTGAACTGTATAGCTTGTGGTCAAAGGTAAAAAAGATAAAAACGTTTTGTTGCTAAGTAGTCTCCATCCAAACGTAGAAATTGCAGATAACCTCAAAAAACTACCTGATACAATCGCTTTCTACAACGCAACTAAATACGGTGTGGACGTAATTGAACAAATGGCAAGGAAATATACAGTCTGCTTCACGTAGGTGGCCATTGCAAGTTTTTTTGTAATATTTTGGACCTTGCTGCAATCAATGCCTGGGTTTTATATAAAGCTGTAACTGGAAAATCTATTAGTAGACGGCAATTCATCTAAGACTTCGTTGAAGAATTGCGAGAAAAGTTTGTTCTCTTCCGACATGCATACAGTAAATTGGATTTTATAATCTGTAAAACTAAGTACCGATAAAATTTTTAATTTTTAATTTTTTGAAATTATGTCTAAACATATTGAAAAGAAATACTCTGTTTTTCCATTAAAATTAGAAAATTTATGTCATATTTTGTTAAACAGACATGTTATTATACTCAAGGACATAAAATTTTAAATAATACGATTTTGTAAAAATCAAGTTAATTTCTCTTGATTTATATAAATTATTTAATGCAAATTCTGAGAAATATTGATTATTATTTAAAAAATAAAATGTTTTAATTAAATAAATTAAGCGCTTGTGCATATTTTATAAGTTTACAATCTAGGGTCAAAATGACCCGCTCCGCGGTTCTAGGTATATCGAAAGTCCCGCGGTTCTAGTGTTAAATAGCAGGAGAGGAGACCTGGTGTCTCTAATTCAACAGAGAAATAAAAAGAAAAAGTGCACAGTGGAAAGGACCGTTGTCTCCCATACAAAAAAAAGGACGGATGCCAAAATCAAAGACTAAGGTAATGCCGATTGCATTTTTTGGTTACAAAGCACTTATTCACCACGAATTTGTTCCTGAAAATCAAACAATTAATCAGAATTTTTACAAGAAGGTGCTTTTTCGATTAAGAAACAATATAAGGCAAGTTAGGAAGGTGCTATTTGATTCTAAGTAATGGTTTAGTTTACATGATAATGCTAGGCCCCACACAGCAATTTCTGTACAACAATATCTTGCTAAGCATTCAATTACAGTGATAAATAACCCACCATATTCTCCAGACTTATCGCTAGCTGATTTTTTCCTTTTTCCGAAGCATAAGATGGTCATGAAAGGACAGGAATTGGAAAAAGTCTTGGATATTAAATAAAATGTTACGCGTATTTTGCGAACGGTTAGCTCCAACGCCTATAAACACTGTTTCGATGACTTGAAGAAACGTTGGAAAAATTGTAGAGACTCCTTTGGCGATTATTTTGAAGTAGATAATTTTATTTGAAGGTGAGTAATATTTTTCTTATTTATAAAAAATTGTCCGGTTACATTATGGGCGCACCTTGTTACTATCTATTTCGTAGTCTATAATTTCGAAGAATCGTATTTTTTTGTTGTGTGTATATATATATATATATATATATATATATATATATATATATATATATATATATATATATATATATATATGTATATGTATATGTATATGTATGTATATGTATATGTATAGTGTATATATATATATGTATATGTATATATATATATATATATATATATGTATATGTATATATATATATATATATATATATATATATATATGTGTGTGTGTGTGTGTGTATATACATATATATATGTATATGTATATATATATGTATATATATATACATGTATATGTATATATATATATATATATGTATATGTATATATATATATATATGTATATATATATACATGTATATGTATATATATATATATGTATATATATAAACATGTATATATATATATATATATATATATATATGTATATATATATATACATGTATATGTATATATATATATATATATATATATATATATGTATATATATATACATGTATATGTATATATATATATGTATATATATATATATATATATACAAGTGCATATATATATATATATATATATATATACAGACCGTGACCTATTACTAATAATTAATAGGTCATGCAAGTAAGTTTTCATTATCGACCGTTTCGACCGAAGATTTGGAGCATGATCTTGGCGACAGGAAATTTCGCTAAAGTCCATGTGGGTATGGCTAATCAGCTATACTTTAGTTTTCTTATTGAAGATATGTTTACATGTATTATGGAATAATTTATACGAAGACTTTTTTTATACCATATAAAAATATAAATTCTTTTATTTATAATGAATCGCATGATAAATACTGGCATGGATGGCTCAGAATAACATAAAATTTCTAAGAAGCTAACAGGCATGTACTTGAATAACTTATGTACGTATATAGATTATTACAATGATTTATATATCTATATAAACTCAAATCAAACTAAATATACTTATTATCCTTTCAGACTGCCATGGAGACCAGTCCGATGAAAATTTTAAACATCCTTTATTCAGCAGCAAGTCTGGCTATGGTGATATATAGATATGGCACCTAAGATGTGCCAGACTTGCTTGGTGGAGGTCAGTGTATTTTTTAAATATTTAACTAGAAAATATATTTTCTAGTTTCATTCATTGAATTTTCGTTTATATATACTGATATGGATTTTTTGCTTTTCAAGTACGATCTCTTTGTCACAGTAACATCCCCTCATTCATACATTTGTCAACAAGTTCATAAATGTTAAAAATTTTCTGTTCATGTGTATATTAACTTTGACGAATAATGTAGTCAAATCAAACAAAATTTAATCCTACTATTCTGTTAAATTTATTATTGCATCTAATTATATACTTATCATTTTGCACTCCAAGGTTGTAGTTAAACAAATATTTTTTTTTGGTTTAATAATTAAATTGTCGTGTCAGGAATTAACGCGGTAGGTGACGTTTTGCTTGTCATTGTTACAAAACATTTATATTATTTTAAAAGTTTGTTAATTTTGTTTGTCTTTGATAAAATTCAAAAGAATCCCCATAGAGATCATGAGAAATTGCTTATATGTTTAAATTTGTTTACGTCGAATATAACGGAAAAAAATCACCAATAAGTTATATGAAACTTAACCAGGAATCACTTGATATATTTAAAAACTTGTCCTAGAGGATTTATGAAACGGAATTCAGTGTGCTAAAGTTTATTAAGACTTGGGGAATGACAATGTTATACGAAAAGAAAATGAAATTAAAATTTCGAACCCTTCGCTTATACTAGTAAAATACTTAGCTTCTTAAAATAGTAAAAATTAAGAATTTAACCTTATTTTGAACTAATATATCTTTTTGTCAGAACAAGGGCATTATGTGTGTTGTTTCCAGGACATGTTGTCAAATTTTATGATTATAAACCTCTTCGAATTTAAATGAGGAGCAATTTCAGACCTTAGAATCTGTCGCCGATTCCTACGACTTCTTCCGAAAAGAATTATATTTCACGTGAACTAGCATGCACTTTTCCGAAAAGTATATTTTTAAAAATTGGCAAGTGGGATTAGTAATACAAAGGAAACGGGAAAAGAAAAAATATATAAACATGTCACTAATATTTAAGAAAATCCTAGTTTTTAATTCTTTTATATTTTAAATACGTTATATTCCTAATTATTTTCGAATTCAGTAGGCACTATTCCGAAGACATTCACTCAAACACCTCGAATTTGTGGGGTTCTTCATTATGGGAAGAGAATGTAGGTCTACCAACCTTGATTCACTGTAAGGGTGCCACAATAATTTAGAAAGATCACATTCAGGAAACTTTAAAAGTAATTATGAAAGAAAGAAATCGCTTGAAATAATTTTAGGACTGATAAAGTAGGGTTCTATCATATTTTCACCGGTCATTAATCTAATTAGCTTTATATTATATGTTTTTCCTTAACATTCTTATACTTCCCTTACATTACTCCTAAAACTACTGAGGTTGATATGAAATATATGGAGCACCAATAAAAATAAATGGGATGTAAAATTACTTCATTCCTAATATTCTTGATATTTATCTGATTTTTATTTATTTTATATTGTACATTGGAAATATCTTTATACAACTAAAAATTCTGAGTATATCTTTTTGAGACATAGAACATACTTTCTCTATTGCAAAATGATATCTAAAATCGTGTGTATAGACATGTAACAACGCAAGAGAAATTTCTATTCCGCTTACCTCAATGAATTTTCACTTTTTCGAAAGAGATTTCTATTTCAAAGAGTAAAAAGTTTTTATATAAATTAAAACACGTTTGAAGGAATAATGAAAATAAAACATCAACATTATTCAATTTTACACGATTATTGAATTAACTTATTATATATATTTTGTTTCCAAAAAAGGAATGTAAACTGCCTTTAGATATATGTTAAGGCTAAACTTAACTCAAGGTAACATATAACTAAAACCTTATAATTAAGAAATAGCTATATAAGATAATGGAAGAAAGTGCCTGTATTCATGTAAAGGAATCATCCTTGTTATGAGATAAATACTTATTCAGAATTTTATTTCAGGTAAAATGGAAAAGAGACTGAGCTTGGATAAGATCCTTCGACTTCTTTCTGTGTATTTTTACTATCAATTTCCTTTGTACTTATCCAATACTCGTTGACTACATTTATCTCCATCTTTGCACCACGAAGTTTTAATTCTTCGATCCGAGGCAAAATGCTGAAGGAGGCTTGGTGAATGAATATTTAGGAACAGAGGATATCAAGTTCATTGGGCCATCAAAGGCAAGAACTGCATTAGATGTTGACCAGAAAATGGAGCAAAACGTCGGAGATTCTTTGGCAACTTAGCATACATAGAAAACATTTCTAAACCGATTGGAAATGGTTTTCCTCCTTCAAAATTTAAAGTTTGAAGCGACGCAGGTAACGGAAAAACATCAAAATAATCAAATTCAAGTGTTATTAAAGGATGTGTGGTTTGTTGACGAGTTGAAATACTTTTTCTCTTATTCAGAGAACTTTTATTCAAATCCTATAGAGACCACTAATGTTAATCTACTGATTAATAATTTTAGATATACTTAAATTTGATTCTTAAATATTACTTTTATTCGAAGTTTAAATTTATTTTTCAAGTTACTATTAAAATAGTTTTTTATATTCTCTTTCTTTTAAAAACTTTCTTAGTTCGTAAATTTGACTCACATTTTTCCACAATGTTAGATATATAATTTTAGGGGGATTTAGAAATAACATGTGAAGAATATAGTAACCGAAAATGTTGCAAAATAATCATTCATATTTTGAAATTCTGTGAAACTCTGCAGTAGATAATTTGGAAATGGATGAACTGAATAGCCACATAAGGCTAAAATTTTAGTCCATTATTCTTCAACAACAGATTTTCTCCTAGGTACATACCATCTTGAGACATAGTTTGTAAGAAAATTCACTTTTGTTTTCTTTGTTAATGATTGTTGAGGATCTCTTCTTACCCGAAACTAAATTCTGGTGTTATCCCCCTTGATCTAAAAATGAAATGTTTTAAAATAAGGATCTCACATCTGATATAAATTATAAAATACTTTATTACCTGAATTTTTATTTATTATTGTAACTACAAATATAAAACTTTTTTTTCAAATGAGTCTTAAGAAATAAATTTATGCTTCCTTTTAGAGATAAAATTCGTGAATCGGGAATGTAAAATACAACAAATTAGTCTTAATTGAATACCGATATTTATTAAAATTGGTATTAAGTAACATAGTATCCAAGTGATATTTATAATACTATGTTATTAAAAAAAATTAGAAAATTTTGACATACATCTACATATATATCTCTCTCTGTCTTGCCCTTAGACACACACACATATATATATATGTGTGTGTGTGTCACTATTTTTTACAAACGTTAGGAAAAATATTGAAATTTGAAATTTATGTATAAGCATAGAATAATAAACAAATTGACATGTTAAATTAAAACGCTACGGCTTACTCTGTCGCTTATCTGAGCTCAGAAAAGATCTGAAATGGGTAGTATTTAACTCCCAGAATTATCCCAAACACATTTTTTTTGAAATTATAAAAATTAAAATCTTATAACTTCTAAGTACTATAGCTATGATTGCCATGAAGTTTGATAAATTTAGAAAAATTACTAATTCAGTAAGACTATATTCGACAAGTGCTCTAAAACATGGCTCGAGGTTCGAACGTGTTGCAAATAAATAAAGACCTCTATTCTGGAATTATTTTACAGGTAAAAGTTATCAACCAGTGCTCCTGAATAGAGAAGTATAATTTAATGTTACATACACATCTAAAACCTTACTGTGAGGATAATTCAATAATTATTTTAAAATGTATAATTATCTCTCTCATTTATTTATTTATTTTGCTTTCTGATAATAACTGAGCTTACAAAATCGTTTCAAAATTTAATATAACATTTCATTGTCACCAAATAACATATATCACTTACAGTTAATAAGAAATATCAGTAAAGTAATTTTACTGTATATTCATACATTTATAGGTTTATAACTTACAATTTTTTGTCTTTTTGCAGTATTTTAAGAATTTTAGTCCAGAGAAACAGTCCTCGAAATATCCTTGGGCAAACATTACTTGCTGTTCTATTATGCTGGTTATATAAGTGCTAAAACACGTGCCAGTATAACTGAGTTATTTTTTTTTACTGTACTTAAAAATACTTTAAAGCATGAAATATTTATATATTGCAGTAACTACAGTTTCTTAACGGGTAGGAATAACTAAATCGTAGAACTTTCCTACAACCTGATATTTTTGATTTTATAAATATCAAAATCTTAAAACTGTTAAATGTTAATTTGACATGTAATCTGTGACATATCACTAAATAAGGTCGACTATGTGCCACAAGTTCTACGAATCATAGGTTGAGACTTTTGAATATATTACGAATAAATTGAGATTTATATCTTAAATACTTTTTCAGGTAATCTAATTGACACCTCGGCTGGCTCCTCTTGCGCGTCTCAGCCCATGATTCACCGAAGACCGGTCGTTACGCAGAAATTCCTGTACACGCAACCGAGGATTGATTTCCCATGTTTGGTGAAATGCCATTGTTATAGACCTGGGCCCCGGACGGATAGTACAGATCTGCCGACCAATTAGAGTAGTCCAGGACCCGTACTTTTACAGGTAAAACTCAACAAATAATACTCCTTAATCGACGATTATTATTTAATGTTACAGAAATTTCTAATACCCTGTAGTGTATGAGTGTGCGTGAGAAAGAGAGAGAAAGTAAGTAAGAAATTAAATCATTCAATAAGTTATTTTAAAACACTTAAATTTGTATATTTGAGAACATTGACCTTTGAAATCAATAAAATGTAGTATGGTATCCTAGTGTTATTTATTAGATTATTTCATGTCAAAACAAATCGAAAAATTTCTATCCATCTCTCTCTCTCGCACTCTCCATCTGATGCCCTCACAAACAGACGTATACACACCCATCCACACAACCCCCCACAGAGACGAGTAGAATTTGTTGTTACTTACACACACACATACATCGTAAACCTTACTTAGAAAATAATAATTTATTCTCTGTCTTAAATGTTCCTTGCTCAAATTCCTTTCAAAATTTAATAGAATTTTTGATTGTTAATCAAAAACAATAATATATATCTATTAATTAAAAAAGGTGTTTAGATAATATATAATATAATAATGTATTTTTACATGTATGGGTTTATAACTTATAATTCTTTACCTTTATCTAGTGTTTTAAGGATCCCTGTTCAAAGAAATATTCTACGCCACATCCATGTACCATCACAATTAGCAATGCTGTAGAATCATTTGTAGTTAATAAGAAATATGAGTTCAGATAATTAATGTAAATGCATCATCGTATATTTATGTGTTTATAACTATCAATTATTTATTTTTTTCTAGTGTTTGACAAATTCAAGTCCAGGTAAACATACTACACAACATCCTTAAGCCAACATAATTTGTTATGCTCCAGGATACATATAAATGTACTAAGATCTGCCAGTGTTCCTTTGGGTAAGATTAAAAATCTTTAAAAATAATTTAAAGCATGAAATTTTTATTTATTAGAGTAACTGTAATTAAAAATATTTATTTTTAAAGTGAATCCTGTGAAAAATATTTATACTTCATCTGGAGATACAATTCTTGAACTCAGAACGTAATACACAACAAATTATTCTTACTTGAACACCACTATTTTATTAAATCAATAAAAAGTAATATGGTATACAAACATTATTTATTAGACTATTTCATATCGAAACAAATCGAAAGTTTTCCATACATCTATCTCTCCCTCTCACTATGCTTCTGATGCCCTCACACCCAGTCGTACACACACCTATACAGACGAGTATAATGTGTTGTTAGACACACACACATCGAAAACCTTACTTAGAAAATAAAATTTTATTTTTTATGAAATGCTTAATGTCTCTCTCTTAATTTTAATTTGTTTTCTGTAACCGTCCTCACAAATTCCTTTAAAAATTTAATAATTTTTTTTTATTGTCAATCAAGAACAAAAATCAATATATGTTAATTAGAAAAAAGAGTTTAGATCATTAATGCAATTATGCATTTTTACATGTATGGTTTTATAATTTATAATTCTTTTTCTTTATCTAGTGTTTTGAAGATCCCAGTCCAGAGAAATATTCCAAGCAACATTCCTGTACCATCACAATTAGCAATATACTTCATATAATTTCTCAGATTTGCCAGTCTTGCGTAGTAAAAGTAAGTTTTATTTTCTTTTAGAAATAAATAAAATGTGAAATTATTTAGTAAAGTACCTACAACTAGAAAACCGTCCCTTTTAAAATGAGTCTTAAAAAGTATATTTACACTTTATTCTGGTGATAAAATTAGTGAATGCAGAAAGAAACAGAAAACGAATAATTCTTATTTATACACTACCATTTAATAAAATTAATAAGAAATAATTCTTACTTGTTAACCACGATTTATGGAAATTAGTATTAAATAAAATGGTATCTCAGTGTTATTTAAGATACCATGTCAATTAAAATGAAATCGAGAATTTTGCCACTGATCTGTATCTTTCTGTCTCTATCTTTGTCTCACCTCATGCCCTCACACAAAGTCATACAAGTATTTATATTTGTATAAGTCAGTGCTTTTACATATATTGTAAATAAAATGGAAATTCATGGATATAGATATAGATTCATAAATACACATTATGTTTTAAAAGACGATCATTTTACAGAATGAGCTGCCGCTAATTCTGACGCAATTATTATCTCGTAAACATCCTAAACGTGTAGGAGTAACTACCTTTTGAATTTTCCCAAATCTAATTTTTTGGAATTTCTAAAAAGGAAAATCTTTAAATTGCTGTGTTTTAAAGTTGTATTTTATAAATTTTTACAGATCACTAAAAAGTGCGAATACATTCGACAAGTTTTCTAAAACATGACTTGAAATATTTCAATGTGTTACATACAAATTATGATCTATATTCAGGAAAAAAAAATTCCATTAAATCTTAATAACCAATTCTCGTTAACAGACGAGTATATATTATGGTTCACAAACATCTAACACATTACATTAAAAATAATTGAATAATCATTTTAAAATTTTTATTTTTTCTCACAAACTGTTTTTTTTTCTTAAGGTTGATTTTAGCTTGCTTAATGTAACAGAGATCACAAATAGTTTTCAAAATTTAATATATTTTACTGTCACAATATAAAAAATTCCTTAGATATAATTAGAAATATAAGTGGAGTTAATTACCATTAATGTGTATTAATATACTTATGATTTTATTTCTTTAATTCTTTTTGTATAGTGTTTTAAGTGTTCCAATCCCCAAAGAATTCTACCTATCATTCCGATGCCAGCATAACTTGTTATGCCCTAGAATACATAAGCACTTACACGTGCCAGTATTGTTTATTCAAAGTATTTTACCATTCTTTTCAATGAAATTAAAACAGGAAATATTTATTCATTGTAGTACATACAATTATAAAACTTTCGCTTTTAAAATGTATCATAAGAAAAACACATTTTAACTTTACTCTAGAGAACAAATTCATGAATGCAGAAACTACCAGGCAAGAAATGATTCTTATTTGATCACCATAATTTGTTAATATTAGTATTAAGTAAATCTAAATTCATCGATTATCTATGATATCATATCATTTAAAAAGGAGTTGAAAATGTTGAGAGAAATCTCTATTTTCCCCTCTCTCTTTTTCTCTCTCCTTCTTTCTCTTCTTCTTTCGCTTAGATCTTCTAATGCCCTCATATTCATTTATAATACTATAACTTTTCAATCTTCTTTTAGATTGCTGCAAAATGGTATCCTATGGAAAGTTTTGAAAAGTTTTCCCTGCAACAACAAGATTGGAAACGGTTCTCGATATATTGCTGTCAAAAACAGCTGGTTATTTTTCATCATGAAATTAAATCTTAACTTAGAATATGTGAAACTTCAGCGTGGATTATTTGTGCATATTACCTTATTATTGTCTACTAACATTAGATTACTACTTCATAAGAATACTGTAATTTTTCAGACTTTGGAACTTTGGGCAATGGAAAATATTCTTTATTAGTAATAGTTAGTACAGGGATGTAGTGTAATGCTTACATGACTAATTAAAAACTGTTATAATGCAAACTGTATCATTTGAGACAATATATTTTCTTTATTCTATTTTTATTTGTATTGAAGGTTTTGTGTATGGATGTGATGACACTTATATTAAAATAATAAAATTTTTTACTCTAATGTGAATACTTTTATCTCGAAAATTAATTTCCGAAGAAAGATTAAAAAAATGGTCTTTATTTCGAAAGGATTACGCATTTGAATTTTAATAAAGATCTTTTATTTCAAGGCAATTAAAAGAAAAATGTTTAATAGTTATGTATCAATTCTTGCCACCAATTAACATATCTTTTTGTGCCTATGTGTGTGAGTGAATATAAAAGGAGAAACTTTTACTTTTAAAGACATATTATGATATACTTCAAAATTAAAAAAGTCAATAGAAAACACTGTTAAGCAGTACTATGTATACTAATATTTATGCTTTGTAAAGCAATTTCATTTTTCTGGAAATGTAAATCTTACATTTCTAACTTTGCACGGAAATACAATGTTTTCCTCAAGTTATTGAAAGAATTGACAGTTATTCCTCTTGGTTTTTATAATTATGATTATGACGTTGAAGTAACATAGATAATTAATATTTTTAGAGAAAATGAATTAGGCTTGAGAATAAATAATGCTTGTTTATTTCCATTTCGAAATGAATTGCAGGTTTTCTCAACTTTAAAGTGATGGTCAACATTTAAATATCACTGAATGATTTATGGAAGTATATTTGGAAAGTTCACTGCTGTTGTTACTAAAGTACATAAGGATCACACTAGGAGAGTCTAGGTACACTGTTCATTAGGTTGTAACGAAAAAACTTTTTAATAGAGATTTTCCAGAGTTCGAAAAAGTTACCTTTTAAGATTAAAATAAAGAATATAAAATTTTATTGCTCTATTAAAATACTTTCAAGTCCCGCAAATAGCTTCAAAATGAATATTGTTATGAAAAAGTAATGAAATTTGTATTTTTAATAAATTTCTTTTATAGTACTATATTAACATAATAATATATATTTTTTGTAAACAAAATATTCACATATAAATTTTACAGTAGCATATTCTCATAATATACATTGGAATGAAAGAAAAACAATTTTTCATTGATGGGCTTTAATTAAAATAAACAAATCACTTTTTTTAAAAAATATTAATATAATGTTCGTTAACACTAGAACTTCAGTAGGGGCCATTTTCCCTAAATAACATTCTTCCTCTTGTGTACGTTTCATTTTTTTTTCACACAAAGTTATAATTTTACTTTATAACTACATATTATTAATATATTTATCACTAATGTCTTTTTCAAAAGTCCGCAGAAACCACGCATGGTTTCCATTTCTTCTTTCACTGCCATATTGATTTGTTTTTTATTTCAAATTTTGGCATTATCTTTTCAGAATGTGTCTTTGTATTTATCAATGCATCTCTTGCAGGAGAGTCGGAACAGACGAGGATGACTCAGTGACTAATTTAACAACCTTTCTACTGTTTGTGTGTGACATGGTAAATTATTAAAGTCAATAGGTTGATTGTCATGATCAGATTCTTTTGCTTCCTCTATAAACTGCTTTAGATTGTCATCAGAAATATGCATCTTCATAGGAGGTTCTGATACGTTAGCATCATTCCATTGAATCATATAAATATAATCCTTTTCAACAAACTTTCTTATGTCTTCAACTTCCGCCCTTGCTTTTAGAATTGGGTGTAATCCAAGCATTCTTACATGACTGTAATCATCTGATAACAGACAAAGGAGGAGATTTTCAGAAGCAGCAAAGTATCCATTTCTTTCAATGCCTGTAGCTTCTGTTTGTGATCGAACTAGAGGAGTGTGACAAAATTGCTGAAACAATTGCAAGCGCTGCACTTCAGGATGTTGGTCTGATTAGTCATAAAGAAAGACGTACAGTAATTGACAGAATGGAAATTAGACGAGAACGAATAAATAAATGCAAAAGGTATGTAGAAGAAATTCTAAAGCTAGTTGCAGAAAATAAAGTATTGTTTTCCGACGGAAGAAAAGACAAGAACAATGTGCCAGAATAGAAAGGAACTAAGTATTAAAAAAAACTGGTATCGAAGAACATACTATATCACTTGTCTAAGAGCCTGGATCAAAGTTTTTAAGCCTTATTACACCTATTTCTGGAACTGTAAAATGTATAACAGACAGCAAAACGGCGTTTTGCAATGGCGACAACTAACACTTAAACATTACTGCAATTGCATGCAATGGAAGTGCCGTGATGAATGATGCGTTTCCTTTATTAGAAAAATAATTAAGAAAGCCAATGCACTGGTAAATTTGTCTATTTCATGGAAGTGAACTGCCCCTACATCTCCAATTTTGTTTTCTAGATGGAAAAATTAAAGGTCTAAATGAATTTGGATGCGAAATAGGTAAACAACTAGAAAAATGCTATGAACTTCCAGTGATTGATTTTTCACCTACTGAAAATAAGATTCCATTACTAGAAAGTAAGAATGATTTAAGTGTAGACCAAAAAGATTTGCTAGAAATGTGTAATGCAAACTCTGTTGGAAGGTGCTCTTCAGATTTCTCCGTGAAAAAACCATGGAAACTTTGTCATTCACGATGGCTTACCTTTGCAAACCGAATACATCGCTTGTATATGAGAACAGAATGTCTTGCAAAAAATCTCCGAATAGTGACCGAGAACATTTTGAATGTTTATGCATCTGTTTGGTTTAGCATAAAGCTGAAACCATCTTGTATCTATTGTTATAAGCACTTGTGCAAACTTGTGAGCCATTCACGTTACATCAATCATATTCTTAAAAATGTAATTTACCCAATCATTCAAACAAATGCATACTTGCAGTTCCGAAACATCTCCTCCTTTGTAAAACCAGTCTTGACAAGATCGCAGCAAAATCTCAGCTCTCGTGACTGCGATCATGTAAGAGAGCTTTGATTACGCCCGATTCTAAAAGCAAGGACAGAAACTGAAGGAGGTCATCAGAAAAATTTAAATTCAACGTATAAACTTTGATGCCAAGCATTATATCCATATGATTGAATGGAATAATGTTAAAGTAACAGAACCTCCTATGAAGAGCCATATTTCTGATGACAAACTTAAGCAGTTTATAAAGGAAGCAAAGGAATCTGATCAGAGCCAACGTATTGACTTTAACACTAGAACCGCCAAGGCGGCCATTTTGACCGTTTTGAAACTTAAACTTCGTACCAATCTGTTTCTATTAAGAGTGTATCTTTCAGCTGCCTTAACTTTTCCTAAAATACAGTAAGTTATGACATCCCGGTGAAAAATTTTCCATTCAGCCAAAATTTATGGAGTATGGGGATACTATACCTAGAACCACCGGAGAGTTCAAAATGACCGTAGTAATCTTTTATGTATATTTCACCTATTTGATGTCGCTAGATGAATTGGAAGCATTTATTGGAAGCCTATAATATGCGAGAGGAACATTTGAGGGTAAATATATAGAATTAGAAAGTATGTGGGATAATTTATGTGGAATTCGTATTTTTCCTGAAACCATGTCTCAAAATAGATTTCGTGAAATAATGAGATACATACGATTAAATAAAAGTCAACAAGAAAACAGCCCCTTGCAGATGAGAAATTCGTATTTGTATCCGATATATAGAACCCATATATTGAGAACTGCATTTCTAATTATAATCCAGGAGAAAACTTTACTATCGATGAGAATCTTTTTTCAACCAAAGTAAGCTGCAAGTTCATATAGTATACGTCACGGAAGCCTGATAAATTTGGCATAAAGTTTTGGCTATTGGCAGATGTTGAAACAAAATATTTACTGAATGGATTTCCTTACTTAGGTAAAAATGACAAACTACCAAGCAATCAAAGTTTTTATGAATTGGTTGTTCTGCATCTAATGAAACCATACTTCAAGAAAGATTACAACATTAGTACAGATAACTTCTATACTTCACTGTATCTTGCAGAAAAGCTAAAGGCAATGACAACAAGCATTGTTGACACAGTCAATTGCGGAAGAAAAGAAATTAATCAGGCCATAAAAAATGAGAAAAATGCCTTGTTCAGCAGCAAAATTCTAGCCAGAGATGATATAATTTTGACAGTTAATCAAGAAAAGAAGAACAAAAACGTTTTACTGTTAAGTTCCCTACATTCATCAGTTACAGTGGGAACTGATGAGAAACACTTAGCAGAAACTGTAAAGTTCGCTAAATGAACAATAATTGGAGTCGACGTGCTCGATTGAATGACACGTAAGTATTCCACAAAAGCTTGTTCTAGACGGTGGCCTATTTATGTATTTTATAGTGTGCTTGATCTCGCGGGCATTAATTCTTAGATACTATATAAAAAAGTCACTGGAAATAACATTCGACTGCGCGACATTTTTTTGCAATTAAGATCCGAGCTGCTAGAACCATATGCAAATTCGATGAAAGCATCGAAGATTTCATTTCCCAGTACATCCTCACTTACTAGTGATAAAGAAGCTAAAAAGAGAAAGCAGTGCCAAATTTCTAGTTGCAAAGAGAATAAAAAAATGGACAAGTGTGACGTTTACAGGAAAATAACTTGCGGCAAATGCACCGCTAAAGTGGTAAAAAGGATTTTTTGTGAAAATTGTGTGAAAGACATTGATTAGTTCATTCACATGCGGTACATTCTCCACATTTTGGGATACAGTTTAGCTTTATTTTAGCCAAAATGACCTAATAAGTTTGATTTTATTCCGCAGGAAAGAAGAATTTTAACTAATGTAACTATAAAAGAGATATTTTTAAAAAAATCAAATTTGATCACTTTTTCATACAAATATCCATTTTGAAGCCCTTTGCGGCACTTGAAAATATTTTTGTAGAGCAAAAAAATTTTATCTTCATTTTAATCTCCAAAGACAATTTTTACCTGCTAGATCAAATATTTATGCAAAAAAATTTTTAGGGGTTCCACCCTACTTTTCATAAGAACTTAAGATATAAAATAAATGCATACACAAACAAAATAATTTTTTTAATTCACGTACTATGCACCCCTGCTATGGAATGTAGATTGCAGCTCGAGATGGGGGTCCCTTGTTGCAGGCAGAAAACAGACTTTTAATCTAATATTACCTCCCTAACCACTCACTCCCTTTTGCTTCCACTGATGTCTTAATAAATTTTTGCCTCTGGCCGGCTTTATAATGCTTTTTCATATATATAACCATAAATAAGCATATTTGGTTGAAACAGATAAGTAGATTATAAAACAGTCGATATAACACAAAAAGAAAATGACACAAATATTACAGAAATCCGAACTTAAAATAATTGTGTATCAAGGAACTGTAGATAAAGAATATCTTTTTTAAATGTTGAAATAAATGATATGTTAGGATACTGCATAAAAATATTTTAATATAGTCTGTGAACTAAAGTGGCGAAAATAGTAGATTCAGTAAAAAAATTTTTGCAATAATATATTTATCATTCTCAATACTAGAAAAAAAATATCTGTTGATCTTTGAAGCATGATATATTCCTAGATCGGGCTTATTCTGTGTAAGAACTGTCAGGAGAATTCAACGAGAAGGTAAATACGATTTAGTCAAGCATACGCATCAGCTGCCTAGAAAGCTGCCTAGAAAAATTTCACTCTTAACGAACTTTTACTTCCGAGAAAAATCAGAAGGACTTTTAAAAAATATGTTTTGATTTAAAATATGATGAGTTGAGTTTTTAAAATCTATAGCATGTTTTTTTTAAATGCTTCGTTTATCATTCAAGCAGAAAATCTCTCACTCAGAAATATCATATATAAAGTAGGGTAGAGCGAAAAAACATTTTCTCGAAATTCACATTGCTGACTCATTATTTCGTGTGAAACTGGCTGGAACAAATTTTTTCCAAATTTCAACTCAAAATGTTGCCATTTTTAGGTTCTACACCTCAAGTGAATATTTGTATTGCCTTTTATTAAAGTTTTTAATGTCTTTTTATCAAAAAAATAATCAATTCAATGAATAATTAAATAATTTGTAAATTAATATTAAGTAATATTTAATATTAATAATTATTTTATAATTAATATTAATATTGATATTTATTGTCAAATGTCAGTGCTAGAAATGACATTTCGTACATTTGAGGATATCACTACCAAACCTAGCCGCTGCTTGTGATAGAACGGGAGTATCGGATAGGTCATCTGCTATTATTCCCTGTGCTTCGTGATATAGAGATTGCTGTTGCTACCGAGCAATCGTTCCCTCCATACTCCATGAGTTTCCGAGCTTCTCTCCGAACTGAAGTGAAGAGAGAAACAGACTATAAACAGAACACTCAGATTCAGACTTTCGAATGTCGCGGATAAGCGCAGGCATATCACCCGAGTTGGGAAACTATGCTCATAAAGCTTTTGTTCATAAAGCTAATTCGTTTTTGTGATGTGTTAGTAAAAATAAAAATTTAGTGTCTTGCAGAGATTTCCCTCTCCATCAATCCAAAGGAATATTACTTTTTATAGATACAGACGCCCAGAAGAAGCGGAAGAAAGGTAAGTCGTATACCTTTCATAACTTAAAGATCCTCTAAGAAAACATTTTGGGGCGCCCCCGGGTGGGCGTCTGTAGTTGTTTAAAAAAGTATATAGAATTGAAAGCTAATAATAACAACCGTGTGATAGTTTATGCTTAACATTAAACGATGGAGAGTTATCAAAAATCGCGCACACCGTTACGAAACGGCTTTACAAGAATAGCCAATCAAATAGAAATATATCTAGAGGATAAAAATGTTGATGAAGAGGAATTAGAAATATTAATTGAGCAATTAAATGAGAAAAGGTGTGTGCTGGATGATAAAGAAACAACAATTCACGAATTATTAGCACATGATCCCAAGTGTAGTCAAGAAGTTTTTGATTCCGAATATAATGATTATAAGTCATATAAAGAAAGATATATAAGATTAAAAACGAAAGCTAACAAAATATTGAACAGTACCGATAAGATGATAATAGTGATGTCGCGAGTGAAATAGCATCAAAACGCCGATTTAAGCTAGCAAAAGTAGAACTTAAAAAGTTTAATGGGTAAATAGAGGAGTGGTTCTAGTGGTGAGTATTTATTTATCACAAGCTACGGTTGAAGGATCCCGTGCTCGAGAACTCGTTGATTCCTTTCCCCCAATCTGACGAAAATTACAAAGAAGTGATTGAATGTTTAAGAACTAGATTTGGCAGAGAAGAGTTACTCATAGAGGTGTACGTTAGGATGGAACGAAAAAAACTTTTTTTGAATTTCAATATCCTCTAATTTTCAAAATTTGCCTTTTAACAAAATAAAGATGAAAATAAAATATCATCGTAATTTGTGCATGTTTTCTTTTCGCGCAAGAAGGGCAAACGTTTGGTTTTTATTAAATTTTTGACAAATTTCGCAATTATTTTGAAATTGAATTTCACTTGTAGTACAAAAAAGTAGCAATATATGTAAGTTAAAGATTTCTTTTAGTCAGGAGACCTGCTAAACTGATTATATAATACGTTTTACTTCATAAAAAATAGTACACATAAAGGCACTTAAGGATGAGGCACTTAAGGTTGATAGATAAGCGAGAGGGAGCTACGAGGTAAGCAGCTCCAGGTGTTAACCGGCGCTTGTGCTTAGCAAGCCCAAAGTTTATGTAGCAGAACTGCTGGTTTGACTCTCTAGGTTGTGAGTATTGCAAAGTGTATTTTTATTGAATGCTAATATATATTCCGTACAAGTAGTACTTATGCTTATTGCTGTAAAAGCAAATTCTATATGTGCAACGAATTCAATAAACATTGTTTCATGTATAAAACTGTGTTTGTATCAAATTCATTTAGAGTGCCACTTCAAATTATATACACCCAAGTGCGGGTAGAAGTGAGCTATTCTCTATAACCTGATAGTTTAACATTTTTCCTAAAGCAGAAAGCGAAATTAAAAATTTCCACTTATCTGACACCCTATCTATTTTAGTGTTGAGAAATATCGTGAAAGAGATTTTGCACGTTTTTTTATTATTTTTTTTTTCAATGCGTAGGCACTTCTCGCAAAGACATTCACCTATAATTCACCGCTGTTTTGCTGGCCATTTTATTATGGGGGCGCCACATAGGCAGACCAGCGTTGCCCCCTATGAAGGGACGACACAAACTGAGGCGTTTTAGTGGCGCTTCGCCAGGGTTCGATCTGAGCACCCTCAGCACCGAAAATCAGTGCATTGTACCACAAGGCCGCCACGGCCCAATTTTGCACGTTAAAGAGGACAATTTTGGGGCGCCCTAGCATTAGGGGGGCCTGGGCAAAGTCTCGATTTGCCCATGCGATAAAAAGCCCTGCCCTCACACAAATTCTTATACACAGGCAAACACACACAAACACTTCTAAACCTTACTAAATAAATAATTAAATACTAAATTGAAACTATTTATTTTCTCATGGTTATTGTTTTGCTATCTAATAATAACTGACCTCACAAACTTCTTTTAAAATGTAATATAACAAATTATTATCACCAAATTACTGAAATCACTTGCAGTTAATAAGAAATATGAGTTCTGTTAATTAATGTAAATGTATCTTCATAAATTTATGTGTTTACAGCTATCAATTCTTTATGTTTTTCTAGTGTTTGACAAATTCCTGTGCAGGTTAACATACTACGCAACATCCTTTAGCCAACATAATTTGCTATGCTCCAGGATATATAAATCTACTAAAATCTGCCTTTGTTCCTCAGAGAGGGTAAGATTACAAATCTTTAAAAATAATTTAAAACATGAAATTTTTATTTATTAGAGTAACTGTAATTATAAATATTTATTTTTAAAGTGAATCCTATTAAAAATATTTCTACACTAGCCGAGCTTCGCCCGGCTAGGCTCGGTCTTCGCCTAGCTACGCTCAAGATATCCGTGTAACATATTTATGTACTTCGGGCCCCACAAAAGAAAAAAAAATCTTACAAATGTATTAAATTCAAGTGAATAAATTCCTTTCAATTTTCATTCCAGTCGCTGCCGACAGATGGCAGCACCACTGCACCAGATAATTTGGTTTCTCAGCAGTGAGTGATTTTAGAATGAAATTATCTCTAAAACTATTGAATTAACAGAATAAGTGTACGCAGAAAAAATTATCAGTTTTCGAAGCTCTTTCCAAATATGTAACATTTATGTACTTTCATGAGAAAAAAAATTACACCGTTTCCTGTATATTTGTCGGCCATTTTTTTTCGGGGATCGGTGCCCGCCCGGATGAGTTACGGTCACGTGATCTTTCCACTTCCACTTGTCTCTTTATTAGTATAGATCATCTGGAGACACAATTCTTGATCTCAGAACGTAATAGACAACAAATTATTCTTACTTGAACATCACTATTTCATTAAATCAATAAAAAGTAGTATTGTATTCAAGTGTTTTTTATTAGACTATTTCATATCAAAACAAATCGAAAATTTTTCTTACATCCCTCTATCTATCTCTGTCTCTCTCCCTCTCACTCGCCTTCTGATGCCCTCCCACACAGTGGTACACACACCCATCCCCCCAGAAACCTATACAGACGAGTAGAATGTGTTGTTAGACACACACACACATATCGAAAACCATTCTTAGAAAATAATTTATTTTTTATGTCTCTCTGTTTCTTAATTATTCCTTGCTTTATGTAACCGTCCTCACAAATTACTTTCAAAATTTAATAAAATTTTTCGTTGTCAATCAATAACAGAAATCAATGTATGTTAATTAGAAAGAGGAGTTTAGATATTAATGTAATTATTTTTTCATTTATGGGTTTATAACATATATTTGATTTTCTTTATCTAGTGTATAAGTATCCCAGTCTAGAGAATTATTCCAAACAACATTCCTGTACCATCACAATTAGCAATGTACTTCATATAATTTCTAGGACTTGCTAGTCTTACCTAGTAAAATTATGTTTTCTTTTCTTTTAGAAATAACTAAGCGTGAAATAATTATTTAGTAATGTACCTACAATTAGAAAACTCTCCCCTTTAAAATGAGTCTTAAAAGTGTATTTACACTTCATTCTGGAGATAAAATTAGTGAAAGCAGACAGAAACAGAAAACGAATAATTCTTATTTATACACTACATTTTAATGAAATTAATAAGAAATAATTCTTAATTGTTAACCACGATTTATTGAAATTATTGTTAAATAAAATGGTATCTAAGTGTTATTTAAGTTGTCATTAAAATGAATGATAATTAAGTTAATTAATGTTAATAAATGTTAATGAATGTTAAATAAGATGTCATTGAATGCCATGTCAATTAAAATGAAATCGAGAATTTTGCCACACATTTGTATCTTTATGTCTCTATCATTGTCTCACCTCATGTCCTCATATGCCTACATAAAATCATACAAGTATTTATATTTGTATATGTCAGTGTTTTTACATATATTATAAATGAAATGGAAATTCATGTATATACATATAGATTCATAAATAAATACACATGGTCTTTTAAAAACGGTCATTTTACAAAGTGAGTTGCCGCTAACTCTGACGCAATTATTAGTTAGTAAACATCCTAAACGTGTAGGAGTAACTACCTTTTGAATTTTCGAAAATCCAAATTTTCTCAATTTATAAAAAAGAAAATCTTTAAATTGCTATGTTCTAAGGTTGAATTTTATAAATTTGGACAGATCACTAAAAAGTGCGAATACATTCGACAAGAGCTCTAAAACATTGTTTGAAACATTTCAATGTGTTACAAATAAATTATGATCTATATGCTGAAAAACTTTTTTCAATAAATCATAACAACCAATGCTCCTTAACAAACGAGTATAATTTCATGGTTCACAAACATATAAAAAATTACAATAAAAATAGATGAATTATCATTTTAAAATTTTTACGTTTTCTCACTAAATATATTTTTTGCTTAAATTTGATTTTATCTTGCTTAATGTAACAGACATCACAAACTCTTTTCAAAATTTAATAATGTTTTACTGTCACAGAATAAAAAATATCTGTTAGATATAATTCGAAATATAATTGGACTTACCATCAATGTATATTAATTCACTTTTGATATTAGAGCTTTAATTTTTTATCTAGTTTTTTAAGTGTTCCAATCCAGGGAAATATTCTACCTATCATTCCTGTGCCATGATAACATGTCATGCCCCAGGATACCGGAGCACTTTACCATTCGTTTCAATGAAACTAAAAAAGGAATTATTTATTTATTGTAGTACCTACAATTATAAAACGTTCGTTTTTAAAATGTATCTTAAGAAAAACATTTTAACTTTACTCTAGAGAACAAATTCCTAAATGAAGAAACTACCAGGGAAGAAATAATTTTCATTTGATCACCATGATTTGTTAAAATTAGTATTAATTAAAACTAAATCCGTCTATTATTTATGATACCATATCATTTAAAAAGGATTTGAAAATCTTACGAGAGATCTCTTTTTTCCTCTATATTTCTCTCTCAGATCTTCTAATTCCCTCATGTTCATTTAAAATAATATAACTTTTTAATCTTCTTTCAGATTGCTGAAAAATGCTGTCCTATGGAAAGATTTGAAAAATTTTCCCTGCAACAGCAAGATTAGTAACGGTTCTTCATATATTTCTCTCAAAAACCACTGGTTATTTTTCATCATGAATTTATATCATTCCTTGCAGTTTGTATAACTTCAGAGTGACTTATATGTGTATATTACCTTCTTATTGTCAACTAACCTTTAATTACTACTTCTTTAGAATACTGAGACTTTTCAGACTTTGGAACTTTTGGCAATGGAAAACAGCTTTTATTTATAATAGTTAGTATAGGGATGTAGTGTAATGTCTACATAACTTATTAAAAACTGTTATAATAGAACCTGTATCATTTATATTAATACCTTTTGTTGTTCTATTTGTATGTATAATAAAGATGTTTATTAATTATAATATTATTAATTAGGTCTAAATAATATAAATTAAGACCTAAATTGGGGAAACTTTTACAATTAAAACTTAACAACTAAGTTATTTAACCGTCGAATATTATTTTGATTTACACAATCACATCTAAAATCTTACTATACTAATATTTAAATAATTATTATGAAATATTTTATTTCATTTCTCTTATTTTTTTCCATTCTTATTGTAAGTGACCTCATAAATTCTTTTCGGAAATGCATATTCTTCCATATATTTCATATACATATAAATATATATTTCTTTATCTGTATTTAGTGTTTAATGAATTCCAGTCCAGTTTGGCAAACGTATTACACAACATCCTTTTGCCAGCAAATTTTGCTATGGTCCTGATTTTAAAAGTACTCAGACGTGCCTGTGTTATTTAATGAAAGTATGTTTACCATTCTTTTAAAATAATTTAAAGTATTAAATACTTATTTATTACAGTATTTACAATCATGTATATTTCCTTTAATCTAAAGAAAAATATTTATTCCCCATTCTGGAGATAATATTCTTGAATGTAAATAGTAACAGAATTCAAGCTATACTTGTTTTAACACCGATTCAAATGTGAAACAATTCGTAGTAATTATTTCATTTTGTTTAAATTATTATTCAAAAACACGGTATCCAATAATTATTTAAACTTTGTAAATTAAAAAGAAATCGAAAGTTCTGCCATATACCTTTAAATCTCTCTGTCTCTCTTCGTCTCCCTCTCCCAATTATGCCCTCACACAAATTTCTGCACACACATACAAACACACACAAAAAAATTTATATACATAAAATAGTGTTTTTAACATATTCTAAATAAAAATTGTAATTCATGTATACATTTTAATTTATAAATTAATAGATGTAATTAACTCCTTGAATTTCCCCAAAACCGTTTTTTTAAGTTATAAAAATGAAAATAGGAAGCTGTTAAATACTAAGGTTATGTTTTACATAAAGTTTATTAAATTTGAATATATTATTAATCAAAGACGCCTACATTCGGCAAATGTTCTAAATCTTGAGGCATTTATACTGTTACAAATAGATCAAAACCTCAATTCTGGAGTACTTTATCGGGTAAAATTTAATAAACAATGTTCCTTAACATTGGTTAACGCGTATAATTTAATTTTACACACAGTCACACACTTCTAAAACCTTACTAAATGAATAATTTAATAATAATTTGAAAATATTACTTTCTCTCTATTATTGTTTCGCTTTACAATAATTGTAACTGACCTCACAAACTTCTTTTAAAATTATGTATAACAATTTATTGTCTCCAAATTAAAAAAAATCCTTTCCAGTTAACACCAGTTAAATATGATTTAAGTTAATTAATGTCAATGTATCGTGATACATTTATTTTTTTATAACTATCATTTCTTTATGTTTTTCTTGTGTTTGAAGAATTCCAGTCCAGAAAAACTAACTATAGAACATCCTTATGCCAGCTTAATTTGCTATGCTCCAGGATATTTAAATGTAGTAAGATCTGCCAGTGTTACTTAGTGAGTGTATGATTACAATGCTTTAAAGATAATTTAAAACATAAAATATTTATTTATTAAAGTAAATATAGTTATAAATAATTATTTATGTGAATTCTATGAAAAATATTTATACTTCTTTCTGAACATATCTCTTAGTAATAGACAGCAAATTATTCTTACTTGAACAGCACTGTTTGTTGAAATCAATATTAAGTAGTATGGTATCCAAATATTTTTTATTATACTATTTCATGTTAAATTATATCGAAAACTTTTTCATACATCTCTCTTTCTCTCTCTCACTCTCCTTCTTATGTTGTCTCGCAAAGTCGTATTCACACCCATCCCCACACCCACGCAGAACGACGAGTAGAATTTGTTGCTACAAACACAAACAGACACACATCGAAAACCTTACATAGGAAAATAATAAATTAATTATTATGAAAGGCTTATTGTCTCTCATAACTTTTCCTTACTTTATGTAACTGACCTCACAAATTCCTTTCAAAATTTAATATAACATTTGATTGTCAACCAATAACAAAAATCAATGTCAGATAATTAGAAAAAGGAGTTCAGATCATTAATATAATTGTGTATTCATACATGTATGCGTTTGTAACTCATAATTCTTTACCTTTATCTAGTGTTTTAATTATTCCTGTCTAGAGAAACATTCTAAGCAAAATCCCAGTTCCATCACAATTAGCTATGCTACATATGTAAAACTTCTAAGACCTGCCATTCTAGCTTAGTGAAAGCGACTTTTGCTTTCTTTTAAAAATAATTAAAGCATGAAATAATTGTTTTTAAAGTACCAACAATTAGGAAACTTTCCCCTTTAAAATTAATCTTAAAAATATATTTATCCTTCATTCAGGGGATAAAAGTAGTAAATGAAGAAAGTAAAAGACAAGAAATAATTATTACTTGTAAACCACGATTTATTGAAATTTGTATTCAGTAAAATTGTATCCAAGTATTATTTAAGATACTATGTCAATTAAAAAGCAATTGAGAATTTTGCCACAGATCTGTATATATATATATCTCTCTCTCTCTCACCTTATGCCCCCCACCCCCCACACACACACAGTCATACACGCATGTATAAATCAGTGATTTTACACACATCATAAATGAAATGGATATTCATGTATACGCATATAGATTCATAAATACATGCACATGTTCATTTAAAAGACAAGTTCCTACTACATAGTTATCTACAGCTAACCCTGTAGCACTTATTAGCTTAGTAATGATCCTAAACCTGTAGGAGTAAGTAACTTTTGGAAATATCCCAAATTTTTTTATTTATAAAAATGAATATCTGTGATAAGGTTATGTTGATAAATTTCGACAAATCACTAAAAGTGCGACTACATTCGACAAGTGCTCTAAACAACACTGCTAAACTTTTGAATGTGTTACAAATAAATTATGAATTAAATTGTGGAATACTTTTACGAGTAAAACTTAACAGCCAATGGTCCTTAACAGACGAGTATAACTTATTGGTTCACAAACATCTAACACCTTACATAAAATATAATTAAATAATTATTTTGAAACTTTTGTCTCACTATCTGTCTAATTTTGCTTAAGGTTTACTTTTTCTTGCTTAATGTAACAAACATTACAAGTTCTTTGAAAAATGTAATAACATTTGACTGTCACACAATAAAAAATATCCCTTAGAGTTAATTATAAATATGAGGGGCGTTAATTACCAATAATGTTTATTAATACACTTATGCGTTTGTAGCTTATTTTTTTTTAAATCTAGTGTTCTAAGGATTCAAGTGAAGAGAAAATTTTACTAATCATCACTATACAAGCATAATTTTTATGCCCCAGGATACATAATCACTTAGATGTGCTAGTGTTTCTTAGTGAAAGTACGTTTACTATTCGATTCAATGAAACTGAAGCAGGGAATATTTATTTATTACATTACCTACATTTATAAAAATTTGGTTTTTAAAATGTATCTTAAGGAAAATATTTTTACTTTAGCCTGGAGAAATAATTCGACAAAGCAGAAACTACCAGGCAGCAAATAATTTTTATTTGATCACCCCGATTTGTTAAAAATAGTACTAAGTAAAACTAAATCCATTTATTATTTATGATACCTCATCATTTAAAAAGGAGACGAAATTCTTCTCACGGATTTTCTCTCTTTCTCTCTTTTTCTCTGTCAATCTCTCCCAGATCTTCTAACGGACTCATGTACATTTAAAATACTATAATTTTTCAACCATCTTTTAGATTGCTGAAAAATGCTGTCCTATGGAAAATTTTCCCTACAATGACAAAATTGGCTATGGTTCTACATATATTGCTCTCAAATACAGCTGGTTATTTTTCATTATAATTTTATATGTTTACTTAACAACTTATGTAAATTCAGCGTGACTAAATTGTGCATATTACTTTCTAATTGCCTACTAACCTTTAATTACTACTTTTCTAGAATGCTGCGACTTTTCAAACTTTGGTATTTAGGGCAATGGGAAACATACTTTTTTTTGTAATATTTTTTAAAGGGATGGAGTGTAATGTCTTCATAACTAATTACAAACTGTTATAATACAAACTGTATCATTAGATATAACACTTTTTCTTTGTTCTATTTGTTTATATAATAAATATTTTTTGAATGAATGTAATCAAATATATATGAAAGTAATAAAATTATCTACTCTAATGTAAATATCTTTATCTCGAGAGTTTATGACCGAAGAAAGATAGGAAAAAATATTTGACTGTCAAAAACCTTTTTAAATTATCTGGTGGTCGTTATTTCTAAAGGATCATGGCTTTCAATTTAATAAAACTCTTTTAATTTCAAAGTTATTAAAATAAAAATGTTTATTACTTATCTAACAATTCTTTCCACAAATTACAGTAAATTTGTGGTTATGTATGTGAGCGAATATAAAAGGTGAAACTTCTTCTTTTACAGTCATATTTTCATGTCATTCAGACTTAAAAAACAAGTCATGTCAACAGAAAGGGCTCTTAAGCAGTACTATATATACAAATAATTTAAACTTTGTTAAGCAATTTTATTTTATTGGAAATGTAAATTTTGCATTTCTAACTACACACGGAAATGAAATGTTTTCTGCAAGTTATTGAAAGAATTGAGTTTTATCCCTCTCGGCTTTTATAATGAATCTTAGGAACCCTTGTTTTTATTGAAAATGTAAACGCTTTTGAAAGAAGGAAATCACACAATATAATGTGGGAAATTTAGTATAAGGCATAAAATTAGACTTTCTAATCTTATTTATCTTATACTTTAAATCTGATTATTCAAGAAAAAATTACATTTTTAATAAATTAGACTTTCTAATCTTATTTATCTTATACTTTAAATCTGATTATTCAAGAAAAAATTACATTTTTAATAACTGATCATGGATGGAAAATGATTGTTTATTGCCATTTATTGCAGGTTTCCAAAATTTATTTCAGATTTTCTCGTTTTTAAAGCGATGATCAACATGTAGATATCAATGAACGATTTGTAGAAGTATATACACTGCTGGACACTGTAAATGCAACACCCTGAAGGAAACATGCAAATAACATGAAATTTACAACATGCATTAGCGGGGGTGAGATATGCAAATGATTAGAATTTCAGCACAGACGCACATCACGCGCGCCTGTGGCGCCACTTCAAAGCACTATTTAAGTCTTGGAGATTTCGACGATTTCAAGTTCGGCAATTGTGTTTTTCTTCTGTTTTTTTTTTTAAACGATCAATTATGCCTCGTCGAAAACAGCGATCATCTTTTGATCAAGTATCCGAGTTCGACAGAGGAAGGATAGTGGCCTACCGAGATTGTGGATTATCTTTCAGGGAAATCGGTAGTCGTGTTAGACGAAACCAAACAACTGTAATGCGGATATGTGATCGTTCGATGCAGGATGGTACGACGGACCGGCGTGTTCGATCGCATCCACCTCAGCGCACCATTTCACGTGATGACAAGCAAATTGCGCGCATGGCAGTGACGGATCGCTCAGTCACATCCCGAACCATAGCACAGCACATGCAGTCTGTAACGCATCATCCAGTGTCTGCTTGTATCATTCGACGGCGTTTACAGCAGAGTGGTCTGCAGCAGAGAGGTCTGCAGCAGAGACGTCCATTGATTTGTCTACCCTTGACGCAGAACCACAGACGTCTCCGCCGTCAATGGTGCGATGACAGAAGGATGTGGACGGAAGAATGGAATGAAATTGTCTTTACTGACGAGTCACGCTTCTGTCTGCAACACCACGATGGTCGCATTCGAGTCTGGAGACACCGTGAAGAGAGGATGCTGAAGAGCTGCGTTATGCACCACCACACTGGTCCTGCACCGGGTATTATGGTATGGGGCGGTATTGGATATCACTCTTGCACACCTCTAGTACGCATTGCCGGTACTTTAAACAGCCAGCGCTACATCTCCGAGGTATTGGAGCCAGTTGTCCTTCCTTACCTTCAGGGCTTGCCCACAGCCATATTTCGACAGGCTAATGCTCGACCACACGTGGCACGCATTGTCCAACGGTTCTTCGTCAATCGCCAGATTGAATTGCTTCCCTGGCCGCCTCGCTCTCCGGATCTTTCGCCGATAGAAAACATGTGGTCCATGGTTGCTCTACGATTGAC
Source organism: Dolomedes plantarius (assembly GCA_907164885.2). Taxonomy (NCBI): domain Eukaryota; kingdom Metazoa; phylum Arthropoda; class Arachnida; order Araneae; family Dolomedidae; genus Dolomedes; species Dolomedes plantarius. Next base: position 128,149,162 of record OU015494.1, on the reverse strand, counting down.
CCAGATTCCATCCCCAGCTGCCACAGCAGATCAACTTTGGCAACGTGTGGAAGCTGCTTGGTTCACTGCTGTTGTTTCTAATGAACCTATGGATTAAACTCCGAGAACCTATTCCGCTGTTCATGTGAACATAAGATAGGAAATAGCTGCATACACAAACAAAATATGTTTTTATTCACGATGTATGCACCCCTGCGATGGACTATAATTTGAAGGTCGAGACGAGGATTTCTCGTTGCAAGCCGAAAACTGACTTTCAACCAATATTACGCCCCTGACATATGTTGGATTCTCCCACACGCACTTAGCAACCCACAATTATGTATTAATAAATTTTGCCTATGAGTGGCTTTATAATGTTTATTCACACATAAACATGCGAATTTGATACAAACACGTAAATATATGATAAAATAGTAGAGAAAAAATATTATATAAAACATAACTTAAAATAATAGTTTAGGAAAGAACTTAATAATGAATATCTCTTTTAATTTTTAAAAGGATATGTCAGGATACTGCATGTAAATATTTTAAATTAGCCCATGGACTAAAACGGAGGAAATAATAGATTAAGTAAAAATTTTAAATATTTGTTGTAAAATATTTCTCATTTTCAATACAAACAGAAAAATATCTGTTGATCTTTGAAGTTTGATATATTCTTAATTTAGGATTATTCCCATTTTGTAAGAACAGTCAGCAGCCGTCAGCGAGAGGGTATAAGCGATTCAGTCTTTTAGTTCAGAGAAAAATCAATCAAATTTTTAAAGAATATTTTGTGTAAATGTTTAAAATTATGATGAGCTAAGTGTTAAAAATCTATGGGATGAGTTTTTAAAAATTCTTAATTCACATTAATGTGACTGGACTTTGTCATCAACCTTTCGACAGCCAAAATAACCACTTTTCGCATAGCGGCCCGCGAGACAGGCATTAAGATAGTCATTGACGGTTTCGATGATACTCACAGGGATGTGGATGAATACCGACTCCCGTTGAGTGACCAGCTGACATAGATTGCGGGGTTGAAGCTTCATGACGTGAAGATCACGGTAGACGTGGTACTACAGCTTCTAGATTGGGTTTTAGTTCGAGAAATTTAGGGGCCAAGGGAGTACTGTAAACTCATCGTGATGCTCTTTGAACCCCTCACGTACACTGCGAGGACTGTGACTAGTCGCAATGTCCTGCTGAAAGATGCCATCGTGCCGAGGAAAAAATCACCATGAAGATATGGGAATGATCCGCAAGGACAGATTCTTACTTCCGTGGATCCAATCATGTTTTCCACAGTGAAGGGTTTATCCAGGGAACATTCCCCATACCATAAAGCTATACATTGAAAAAGCCTCCTGTAGCAACTCAGCGGACGACGCTCTTAATTGGTGCTGATAGTGGTATTGGCGTGCAAATTTCAGCCTTTGTCGCCGATGAAAAAAAAAGTCAGTATACGTGCATTTACCAGCCGTCTGCTGCGGAGGCCCGTACATAGCAACATTCGCTGAACGGTCGTTGATTTTACACTTTTTGTATCCCCTTGGTTCATTTGAGCGGTCCGTTGGTTGACGTTTGCACGTCTATTCTCTCGAGAGCATATCCACAGCCGTCATTCCCCTCTTTCATCTGTGGCCAATTATTCGTCACATAGCTGATTTTGCATAGTGTCATTTTACCATACACGATACACTTTTACCAAGGTGCCTCTTGGAGACTTCACAAAATTAGCCGTTTTGGAAAAGAAAGCAAGGGATAATGTTCTTTTAGACGTCAGAGGAATCGCTGAATTCCTGCATTAGTTTCATGGTTGCAATGTTTTTCGCTTCTCTCCGACACTCTTTATATACCTTCCACTGCTACTGCTAAATGACTTATGCGATTGATTATTTCGCACCGACGACAAAAGTAGGCGGTACTCACATAAATATGATAGGACTGTGTATATGTTTTAAAAATTGTATTATAGATATTGAATATTTTAAGAGTTCTGAAGAGAAATATTACGTTTTTTTGGCATATATTCGTGAAAAGTCCTTCTGGCTGATGGAATGTAGTATATAAATAAGCAGTGTTAAAAGGTGTTTCAATGTGGCATTATTTTCGCTCTCTAAAACATGACTGAGAAGATTAAACTTAATTTAATGTTAATCAATAGAGAGAAGAGAGCATCGTAGATGCTTCGGAAACTCTATAAAACCTTTGCACAATTTGGAAACTTCTATTAAACATTATATTGGATCTGACATGTTAAAAATCCATAGAACATATTTTTTCCTATTCAAAATATTTCGAAACTGGAAATCAAACCAAACAACGGTGACATCAGAACAAACATATCCTTATGTTTTTAGATTGTATTGTATTATATCTTTGCTTCTTAGGAGTTAAAATTAGCTTTCAATTTTCAAGACCGCTTATAGGAAATACAGACAGGAAAATCACTTTGTAGAGGTTTGTACCATTTTCTCACTTTGGGGAGAAACTGCACAAGAAAAAGTTTACTTCACACCCTGCATACAAGTTATTTGCGTAGGTTTTTTGAGTATCATCATCCAGAATACATTCATTAGAACTCAGATTTAACAATCACAAGTTCTTTATTAAACTATAATATCTAATGGATAATTAACATAACTTTCTAATTACAAACTCAAAAGCAACAGTTACCACTCAATACCATTCATACCCCATGTCTGCTAATTAACATAGAAACTTCTGGAGAACGACGTGGGGCTGCGTATTCTTCGGCTTTCTCTCCACTTCTCTGCAACTCGCATAAGGAAAACTCATTCCTTAAATGACGAATCTTAAACTTGTATCCGAAACGAGTTACGTACGGCGTCCTCTTAGCCGCTATTTGTGGAGGATCGTTTTTTCTAGGTTCACTCTGGTCTTCCTTCAGCAGGAATGTAGACTTTATATTGTCAATACTCACCGTTTTTATAACATTATCAATTAATATTGAAACATTTTTTTGTTCACGTTTCCCTACCTTATAAGGATCATAATAATGTAGTTGCAAGGCTGGGCCTTTTCGTAGAGAAACATGCGAACATTTGCTAAGTTGACCAGTCAAATAAATTTTAATATGTTCCGCCTTCCTCGACTCTGTGGGCATTATTCTAACCACTATATCGACCACAGTCTTTAATTCGTTTTTAAGATAGAGCGAGACGTTTATTGTCTTCCAAAAATTTCGTGGACCATCCGTGCAATATAGATTAAATTTGACTGTAAACCATATAGGTTCGTACACTTTCATGATGAACTCTGCCAGAGTTTGAAGTTGGTTTGAAGACTCTGAAGAGCTAATGTGTAAATGTGTTATTCGATTTGCAGTTGTTAGCTAAAGTGCATGAGACATTTTCCCAGGGTGCTTATGTGAGAAACTTGATGAGCAGTTTCCATTTGGGACAGCTTGACAAATATCTCAAAGGTATCGCTGTTCTGTGCTAAGATCCTTTATGTCGATTTTCGAAAATTCGCTCGAAATTACTACAAATATCACAACTGGGAGGTTTTCACAATTTGCCAACGCTTTCCCAATGGAACCATAATATGTATGGCCACTCGTTCCTTTATCGAAATTGTAGCCCTTTTGAGGTAGGACTACTAACCTTGCGGCGATAGCTAGTGGAATACATGGCTATCGTGCCGCTGCGTATTCGTGATGAAATGCAATGACGAATGCAAGCATAAACTGGAAGGAGTTTAATCCTCAGAATAAAAATTATAATTTAATACATGAAAACAAAATAGATATTTCCCAACTCGGGAAGGAAATTATACAGAAATTCCTGCAGGGAAAAGAGTTGTTACTGGAGCTGAAAAACAACTGGGTTTTAAATCTGTTCACATGAAATCAGGCATGCGCAGTAATGCCTATTTTAAATTGCTTCTTTAGGAGAAAGTAGTGAACAATTTTTGTGTCCGAGACCACGGTGACACCACACCATTCCCCGCGCAGAAAAAGGGTACAATATAAGAAAAGATTTTTTAAACTTAAATCTTTAGGGTACTGCTTCCCTAAAGAAAACTTAATCTTACTTTAAATCCTTCGACAGGTTAGTACCTCGACAGGTTACTTTAAATCTTTCGACAGGTTTTGAAACTCTGCCGGATTTAGTAATCACTAATTCTTTATCGGGAATATGTGGGATGTTACCAGGGACCTCAGACTGAAAAGCAAAAGCTGGCTTGACTCTCTCGATCGAAACTGTTTGATGTTTTCCATTAACAACAATTTTAAACAGTTTATCCGTTCTGGAGACAACTGGAAACGGTCCTTGATAGGGAGGGACTAATGGCCTACTTACGCTGTCTGTCCTCAAAAAAATATAACCACATTTTCTCAAATCCTTTGAAACATATATATTAGGCTTGGAATGACTTTGTGTTTGAATTTCTAGAATCTTACTCATACATTTTTGAAACTTTTCAATCAGGTTCGGAGAAATCCTCTTAAGCTGCTGTCCTTGGAATAATTCACCGGGCAGTCTAAGCGTGCTTCCGTAAACTAATTGTGTAGGGGAAGCTTGCAGGTCCTCACGAAACGCTGAACGAATAGAAAGAAGCCGGAGGGGAATAGCGTCGGTCCAGTGAACCGAGTCCACCGCCATAATCGCTGCCTTTAATACGCGATGAAATCTTTCCACAATGCCATTCGCTTGAGGATGATACGCTGTCGTTCGTTTCTTTTGAACGCCAAGACGTTCCGACAAGCACTTAAAAAGTTCAGACTCAAAATTAGTACCACGATCCGTAGTTATAAACTCTGGAACGCCGAACCTGGAAATCCAGCAATCGATGAAGGTTGTTGCCACGGTCTCAGCTGTCTGATCGGGAACGGGTCTTGCTTCTGGCCACCTTGTACTCCGATCAATGCAGGTCAATAAAAATTTGTTCCCTTGTGACGGAGGAAGGGGTCCCACGATATCTAATTGAACATGGGAGAATCTCTCCGCTAGAGTAAAGACACCAACAGACGTTTTGTTGTGTCGGGTTACCTTAGTTCTTTGACACTGCAGACATTCTCTGCACCACCGACTGCAATCCTGTTTCATACCTTTCTAGACAAACCGCTGCTGTAACAATCGCAGCGTGGCTTTATTTCCAGGATGGGACAGATTGTGCATGGAGTCGAAAATCTGTCTCCTCCAATGAACTGGAATAAATGGCCCAATAATATCATTAGAAATATCACAATAAATTGCGTTTTTGCAAGAGGAAAATGTCATAAGCCTTAAGTCTAGACCTCCAGAATTTTTATCTTCTAAATATTCTTTCAAATCAGGATCACTAATCTGATCCGTAGCCAACTGATCGTAATTAACAGAACTAGTTAAATTAACAGTATTGATTCTAGAAAAGGCATCCGCGATTACATTCTGATTACCTGGTATGTATCGGATATCAGTTGTGAATTGACTTATCAACTCTAAATGTCGCACCTGCCTAGCAGAAGAATTAATAAGCTTTTGATTAAAAGCATATGTTAGAGGTCGATGATCAGTATAAATGATCACTTCTCTTCCCTCCAACATATGTCTAAAATGCTTGACAGAGGCATAGACTGATAATATTTCGCGATCAAATACACTGTATTTAACTTGTGAGGGGGAAAGATTTTAGAAAAAAATCCTAATGGTTCCTATTCTTCACCTATCAATTGTGATAAAACAGCTCCTATAGCGTAATCAGACGCATCTGCAGTTAAGATTAAGGGTACATTATGAGCAGGAAAAGCAAGACTAGTAGCGTCAGCTGTCGCCTTTTTGCATGACTCGAAAGCTGCAATGCAAGTTTCGGTCTAGGGGATGGGAGTTTTGTCTTTCTTTTCTTTATTATTGACAAGATCATAAAGACAAGCTTGTTTCTCTGCCAAATCTTTTAAAAATCTGTGGTAAAAGTTAAGTATGGCTAAGAATGTCCGTAGTTCACTAACAATATTAGGTTGAGGGTACTCTAAAATAGTACGAACATTATCAGGCAGGGGCGCGACACCGTTTTGCGATATTAAAAAAATCCAAAAATGAAATTTCCGAAGCGCCAAATATGCACTTTTGTACATTTACCACTAGACCATAATCGCTTAATCGCTCAAATATTTTCTGAAAATGCATCTGATGCGACTGTTCATCATCAGAAAAAATGAATATGTCATCTAAATACGATAAGCAGAAATCAAAGTCTCTTAAATATTATCTAGAAATCTCTGAAAAGTATTACCAGCATTCCTAAGACCAAATGACATTTTTACATATTCAAACGGTCCTATAGGTGTTGTTACAGCAGTTTTCATAATATCAGACTCCTCCACTGGGATTTGTTGATACGCCCTAACAAGGTCCAATTTAGAAAAAAATTTCTTTCCCCTCAATCCCATTACAACATCGTGAATATGTGGGAGAGGGTAACGATCAGGAATAGTTACCTTGTTTAACGCACGAAAATCTCCGCAAATACGCCAAGTGTTGTCCTTTTTTTTTGACAAAGTGTATGGGACTAGCCCAAGGACTTTTAGAAGGCCTCATAACACCTCGATTAATGAGCATTCGAAATTCGTTCGTTAAAGCTTGTAATTTCTCAGGGTTCAAACGACGGGGTTTTGAAAAGACGGGTGGTCCAGTGGCTTCAATACAGTGAGTTAATAACCCGCTTTTTAATATAGTTCGATTTTCGGTATTAGAATTAAAAAGTTGTGGAAATTTGGCTATAATCGCATCGTATTTCGATGTACCATCTAGTGGAGTAAGACGTAAATCTGGGCCAGAATATATAGAAACTATATTTGAAAATGACGTCTCACTGTCGAGAATACGCCTATTCTTCATATCTATGCATATTGCAAAATGTTAAAAAAAATCGGCACCCAAGATAGATGTATTAATATCAGCCACTATAAGATTCCACGTAAATTTTCGCCTAAGTCCGAAATCGAGTTCGCATCGAATTCCGCCATATGTCTTTATGACAGTACCATTGGCAGCATACAATTTATGTTCAGAGGGAACATTACGAGAAGTAAGTTTTTTTGGAAAACAGCTAATAGAAGCACCGGAATCAGTTGAAAATTTTGTGCTAGTAGAACGCTCGTATATAAAGAGTCGGCTACCAGCACAAACACCGTCTGTGGCCGACGCAGCAGACGTGCTTAAGTTTTCCGACCATTTACATGGGGGTACGCACTTGCGAGCATCATTTTTAAATCTATAATGATACCAGCAATACCTTTTATTTTTAGAAGACAATTTAGCTGTAGCACTGTCATTTTGAAAACCACGATTTCTTTTACGAAAGTTACAAACCACCGGTTTACGAGTGTGAGATTTATAGATTTAGTGGACTTTAAATGATTTTAAAAGATTTATTTGACTTAAAACAAAATAATTACAATACTTGCACATTTAATAGAATACACTTGCGATTAATAGAATATAAGGAATGGATCAACGCTGGGAAAATGAAAACCCAAATAGCTTAAAGAATTGAATCATGAATTGACTTACATAAAGGAATAGCTTCCCAGACGTCCTCCAAACCTTTCACCTAAAGTAAATTACATCAAAAAGGGAATAAGCAAGCAGAAGCCCTGCTCGCATCACGTACATAAGAATATTTTGTCAACAACAACAGTTCATGTTTTCACACATCGTTTTCAAAATAAGAAATCACTGGATCAGTGCTGCCATCTATGCACGCGGGCTGCTACTACAGGACGGAACATCCTCCGGGGCGGGCAGTAGCACAGTGACTTTAGAAATTGGCCTCTTGACATCACCAGAAGCAGTTTTGATGGAAACAACTCTTACACAGCCATCTGCTCCTGGGAAACACTGAATCACACGTCCAAGAAGCCACCTTAAAGGAGGAAGTTGTGGCTCATGGATTGCCACCAAATCTCCAATCTGAAGATTCTGACGTTGGAGGCTCCATGCCTTTGGTCTTTGCTGGAGTTGATTTAAGTAATCTCGAGACCATCGGTCCCAGAATTCAATTCGCATTTTTTGTAAAAGTTTCCATCTATCACTTAAACTGATGGTGCAATTTGGAGTTTCAGGAATGTCCAGCAATGGACTGCCGATTATGAAATGCCCTGGTGTGAGAGCACTTAACTCCGAAGGGTCAGAAGACATAGGCACTAATGGTCGAGAGTTCAAACACGACTCAATTTGACAAAGAAAGGTTGACAGTTCTTCGAAATTGAGAACTGCAGATTTACTGGCTTTCACTAGTAAGTGTTTAGCGCTTTTCACGGCTGATTCCCAGATGCCTCCGAAGTTTGGAGAATATGGTGGGATAAAATGCCAATTTATCTCATGAAAGGATGAAAAATGCATTACTTCTTCGGATTTCAATTTGCAGAACAAAGTTTTCAGCTCATTGGAAAGTCCTACAAAGTTCTTTCCGTTGTCGGAATAAATATCAGAGGGTAAGCCTCTACGGCTGATGAAACGTTTCAAGCACGCGAGTAGAGCTTGAGTTGAAAGATCGGATACAGCCTCTAAGTGCACAGCTTTAGTACACATGCAGATGATAACACATATGTATGATTTCATTTTGGCTTTACTTCTGGTGAGATTTGGTTTGGTTGTGACTGGTCCACAGAAATCAATTCCTATTTTCTGAAAGCAACGTGATGGATTGATTCTTTCAGATGGTAAATCGGCCATAATCTGCTGGCAGGATGCAAAACGCAATTTTTTACAAAGAATACATCGGGGGATCACTTGCCTCACCTTGGATCGTCCGCTCGTAAACCAAAATTTTTGACGTATGAGAGCTAACGTTAACTGTGGACCTGCATGAAAATGCTTCTGATGGTAATACTCAATGATCAAATCCGTAATTAGGTTTTCCTTGGGTAGCAATATTGGATATTTTTGATCATGAGTCAGATTTTGCTGTCTGAACAGTCTTCCGCCTACTCTAAGGATGTTTGATTCGTCGAGAAAAACATTAAGAGTCAATAGCTTGCTTGAAGTAGGCAATGGTGATTTCTGTTGGAGTAATTTAATCTCGTTTGAAAATTCCTTCTTCTGCAACAGTCTAACTATGAGCAGGAGAGAAGACTTGATTTCATTGGCAGTCAAGTGTTCAGTGAGGCGTTCATTAGGGTGTCTACAGTTGTGCATGAATCTTAAACAATAGGCGATGACATTTATCAATTTGGTGTATGATGAGAACTTAAGCAGAAATTCAGGGATATCTTTCTATACCGGGATATGGACGAACACCTCTTCGGCTCCATCAGAGAATGAATCTTGACTAAAGGGGGGATAAGTAGAATTATCCCACAATCTGGACTGGCCAGACCACCAAAGATCATGATGAAGAAATTTTTCAGGAAGGATTCCTCTGGAAGAGCAATCTGCCGGATTCCACTTTCCTGTAATGTGGTGCCACTGAGCCTTTGGAACTAGAGATTTGATTTTGTGCACGCGATTGGATACGAATTGGTTACCCTTCAGTGGTGGGGAATGAATCCAACATAAGGCAATTTGAGAATCTAACCAAAGATGGACATCTTCAAGGTTAATCGGTAGAGAATCTATCACTGTCAAGGTAAGCTGTGATAACAATAATGCTGCTGAAAGTTCAAGCCTAGGCAAAGTGACCATAGATAATGGAGCCACCTTTGTCTTTGCAGCTAAGAGATGAGAGGTATTACCAAAAGGACTTAGTTTTGCCAGATAGAGGACTGCTGCATATGCCTTCAGCGATGCATCAGCAAATCCATGTAACTGAATTTGAGTAGTTGCGCTTTCATCCATACTTATAAACCTCGGAATTCTAATGGCTTTCAGACAATCAATTTGATTTAGAAAACTTTCCCATACCTTCAAAATTTCTGGAGGTATTTCATCTTCCCAAGAAAACTTATCTTTCCAAAGTTCTTGCATTAAGATTTTGAGTATGACTGTAGATGGTGACAATAGACCTAACGGATCGAATGTTCTTGCAATAAACGAGAGTAAATCTCGCTTTGTTTTAACTTCGGTTGTTCTCGCTATGTGTAGCTGTATCGTGTCTTCAGAAGAATTCCATGTCAGACCTAATAATTTTACAACTTGTTCATTTTCAATTTTCCCGTTTGAATGGATGAGTCTCCTTTCTTCTGTTACATGTTCAATTGCTTCTGGACAGTTTGAAGCCCATTTTCTCAGTGTAAATCCGCCACTTTCCATAATCTGATTTATTTCGTAGACGAGTCTTGATGCCTCCTCGGGCGAAGAAGCGCCACACAAGAGATCATCCATGTAGAAGTTCTACCTAATTATCTCAGAAATGCGGTGAATTTCTGTCTTGGAGTCTTCAGCGAGTTTATGGAGAGTTTTAATCGCCAAGTAAGGAGCACAAGCTGTCCCGTAGGTGACAGTGCGCAAACGATATGTGGAGATCGGTTGTTGCTCTTCAAATCTCCAAACTATTCTTTGGTAATCTCTGTGGGAAGCAGTTACCAGAATCTGGCGGAACATTTTCTCGACATCTGCTGACAAGGCTATTCGATATGATCGAAAGTTTATGAAGATCTTGAATATATCTGGGAGTAGCTTAGGACCGACTTCAAGGAAATCATTTAGGGAATTTCCACTTGAATCTTTACTGGATGCATCGAAAACAACACGAAGCTTTGTTGTTAGGCTTTCCTCTCTTAAAACACCGTGATGAGGTAGGAAAGCTTGATTTGGAACCTCTTCTTCATATTCTGGGACGATTTCCATATGGTTTAGTGAGAGGTATTCTTTCATGAATTCACAGTACTTCGTTTTGAATTCTGGGTTCTTTCTGAATTTTGCTTCTAAATATTGGAAGCGCTTCAAAGCTTGAAATTTGGAATCGCCGAGAACCGGAATAGATTTGAATGGTAAGTTCACAACGTATCTTCCAGTACAGTCTCGCTTCAAATTTTTTTGAAATTTGTCATTTACCGGATCAATGACTGATGATTCTGGAACTGATTCCATTTGCCAAAATTTTTGTAGTGAAGAATTGAGTTCGCTGTCGATTATAGAATGACAACTGAAAATCTCTTCCCTTACTGGTATTGAATAGATGGGGCCAGATAGCAACCATCCTAGCTTAGATTTCATAGCACAAGGCGTCCTCTTGGGACCAATGATTTTCTCACCAGAAATAATTTGAATGAATAAGTCTGCTCCAATCAAAACTTCAATAGGAGATGAGATGTGAAAGTTCGGATCAGCAAGGACAAGTCCCTCCAAATGAGGCCACTTAGTGACTTCCATCCGAAAATTGGGTAGGTTCATGGTAATGTTTTTGACGACCAGAGCATTCATCTCAAATGATTCGTCACAGGAGTGTGAATATATAGTAATATTAGTCTCTTTCAAGGATGGTTCTGCAACAGAATTAGTGATTCCTCTAATAATGTGATTTGTATTTCTCACCTTTAAATTAAGTCTTATTCACCTTTAAATTAAGTGCTAATGTGGAAGAAATCATGCACCTCTGTGAGCCACTATCTATCAGTGCACGACAAGTAATTAAGTCCTGATTTGAAGATTTGATTTTGATCAATGCGGTGCTTAACAAGGTTGTCACTGATTTTATATGGTTAACAAGGCATGGACTTTCCACTTCGTTTACCTGATTTGAATTACTAGCAGTTTCAATATTTTGAATAGGTTTTGGACGATGGAGAAATGTGTGATGATTTTTATTACAATTTTCTGACTTACACCTAATAGTAATTAAGCATTTTGAGGCCAAATGATTACCTCTTAAGCAATTAATGCAAAGCTTATTAGTTTTGACAAATTCCCATCGTTGATCCAATGACATCCCTAGGAAATCTGGACATCTGTACAATGCATGCGAGTTTTTACAAATGATGCAAACTGGTAGTTTCGAAGCTGACGCGGTATTACAAAAGGTGGTCCTTTTTTGAGGTTTGAAATCACATTTACTAGTTGTTTCTACTTTGAAACATGAATCTTTTACATTTTGAAGACTTCTCGCGTGATTTTCCAAAAAGGCCGAAAATTCCGCAAAGGTTGGAAATTTTCCCCTTTCAGTTTTCAATTCCCACTGAGTACGCATATTGCTATCGAGCTTATTTTGAATTGTATAGATCAGAATCAAGTCTACCAATTCATTACATTTAAACCCCAATATATCAAGATTACGTATTGCTTCATTGCACGTGTCCAAGATTTCCAAAAGAGATTTACTATTACAAACTTTGGGGGATTTAATGTTAAAAATTTTACTCAATTGATTATTAGCCAAGAGTTTGTTATCATCATATGTAGATACTAAAGTTTCCCAAGCTTGTCTGTAGAAGTCCCCAGAAACAGGAAAACCCTTAATCAGTTTTGTTGCGTCTGATTTTACTGATGCAACTAAATACTGGAATTTCGAAAGTGAGGACAGATTTTTATTTGAATCAATTGTCGCAGAAAATATTTCCTTAAACGTAATCCAATTATCAAGGTTTCCGCCAAAAATTGGAATTTCAAATTTTGGAAGGCGAATATTTTGCGTTTCATTCGAAACTGATTTATCAATGAACTCGGAAGCCGAATTTTCATTAGTACTTCTACTAATAAATCCCTCTATATCAGCACAAGCATTAATTACTTTCTCATTTGCATTTGTGTATTCATTATAAAAAAGATCATTTTCATCGATTAATTCAAATATTAACTCTTCCAAAGATTCTATCAAATTACACAGTTTTGTTTTTATTTCTTTCAAGATAAATGATTTACCCTCCTTGATTAAATCATCAACACGATTAACATATCTGTCAATTTCCTTGATAATGAAATGAAACCTCGTTTCAATCTTTGAATCTTTCTTACCCTTAGCCATATCGAAATCAGAAAATCAAAATGTCTCATATACAAAATTCCACGAATCGAAAATAGCACGTCAACAATTTTACGCGAATGCTAAAATGCCAAAAATGAAAAATAACAAATGCTAGAAATAAGAATTAAAACATTGCATTTATGTTTGCCTACCGGAAAAGAGTTGGCGAGTAGCCAAAACACTTGCGAGAACGCGGGAATCAACTTTATCCAAGATGGCGAACGAAACTAAAACGAGCGAGTGAATAAATAATTAAAAAATTCTCTACTGTCACTCCGGGTCGATTAGGACCAAAACTATGTGAGATTTATAGATTTAGTGGACTGTAAATGATTTTAAAAGATTTATTTGACTTAAAACAAAATAATTACAATACTTGCACATTTAATAGAATACACTTGCGATTAATAGAATATAAGGAATGGATCAACGCTGGGAAAATGAAAACCCAAATAGCTTAAAGAATTGAATCATGAATTGACTTACATAAAGGAATAGCTTCCCAGACGTCCTCCAAACCTTTCACTTAAAGTAAATTACATCAAAAAGGGAATAAGCAAGCAGAAGCCCTGCTCGCATCACGTACATAAGAATATTTTGTCAACAACAGCAGTTCATGTTTTCACACATCGTTTTCAAAATAAGAAATCACTGGATCAGTGCTGCCATCTATGCACGCGGGCTGCTACTACAGGACGGAACAACGAGACATTTGCTCAATCTTAAGTTTTAATTCAGCAATTTCCTTTTTAAGCGTTTGAAATGAGGAACTTTCTATATGAGTGTCTGAAGCCACGATGCTGTTAACAGAACACTCATAAATTTTATCAGCTATTTTTGCCAATTTCTTATTATCGGTTTCTTCGTCAGAAAACACGCCTAGTATATGTTGAACATTTTGTGGTAACCGCTGCAACCACAAGGCACGAATTGTACTTGGGTTCAATTTTTCGCCATTCAAACTTTCCATTTCGCAAAGTAATTGAGAAGGGCGTTGGTCACCTAACACTAAATCATTGAACAAAAGTTTTAAACGTGAACTCTCCGACTGTTCAAAATATGACAAAACACGAGCTTTTAACTCCTCATAAGCATTTTTAGCTGGGGTTTTAACTACAATGTCTCGAGCGGACTTTAAGATCCTGGGGTCTAGTGCAGCTATCACAGCATGAAATTTTGTTTGATAAGCCGTAATCCCTGAAAATTCGAATTGGGCTTCAACTTGTGAAAACCAAAGCTCTGCATCAGGTTCCCAAAATGTAGGCGCTTTAAATGCTACTCGACAAATATCCTGAGATATAGTATCCCCATCCATTATTCAAAACAATACTGGTATAAAATTGTATAACACAGCAAGAAAAGCTCTTAAATTACAAAAGATGTTTAAAATCTTTATCAAACCTGACTTACAATAGTGCGTTAAAATATTTTGTAAACATTAAATTTAAACATTTTAAAACACTGCTATTGACACGAATATGTTTAAATGAGGTCAAGAACCAAAACCATGAACATTTCACCTACCTGCTTTATCCTACGCAGAAGAAAGCCGCCATTAATATGAAGTACACAGCTCAGTCCAGTCCAGTCAATGTGAAACAAGCCGTTTAAAAAGCAAAAGAATTCTTGAAGTTAGGTGCTTGCACGTTTGTATATATCCACATACGTTAATACGGATACACGTCAAAACAGTTCACCTGTGTAACAGTCCGGGTCACCAGTGTAGCCCTACTGAGGTAGGACTACTAACCTTGCGGCGATAGCTAGTGGAATACATGGCTATCATGCCGCTGCGTATTCGTGATGAAATGCAATGACGAATGCAAGCATAAACTGGAAGAAGTTTAATCGTCAGAATAAAAATTATAATTTAATACATAAAAACAAAATAGATATTTCCGAACTCGGGAAGGAAATTATACAGAAATTCCTGCAGGGAAAAGAGTATGTGACTGGAGCTGAAAAACAACTGGGTTTTTAAATTTGTTCACATGAAATCAGGCATGCGCAGTAATGCCGATTTCAAATTGCTTCTTTAGGAGAAAGTAGTGAACAATTTTGTGTCCGAGACCACGGTGAAACCACAAAATTCTGCACTAAATGTCGGAGTGGGAACTGATTTGCGTGTATCTGGCAGATAAAACAGTGAAAGGGTTTCCCAATGGCTTCCTCAAAACGGTGAATTATGCCGGATTTATAGCCATTATGACTATTTGAACGCACCCTATTGAGATTTGTAGTCATTTCCAGCGAATTTCCGAAAACTGACATAAAGTATCTTAATACAAACCAGCGATAGCTTTGGGATATTTGACAAGCTGTCCCAAATGGAAATTGCTCATCAAGTTTGTCACAAAAGCTACCTGTCTTGCACGTTGTCTAACAACTGCAAATCGAATAATGCGTTTATACATTAGCTCTTCAGTGCCTTCAAACCAACTTCAAACTCTGGCAGAGTTCTTCATGAAAGTGAACGAACCTATGTGGTTTACAGTCAAATTAAATCCATATTGCACGGATGGTCCACCAAATTTGGGGAAGGCAATAAACCTCTCACGCTATCTTGAAAACGAATTAAAGACTGTGGTCAATCCCATTATCCAGAGAAATGGCTATTTCAGTCACCCGGAAGCAATAATCTTGTCAATGATGACAGACGACAGAACAGCCCATTCGAGGAAGTGGACTACGTATGATTTTACGAGCAAGAAATGAAAAAAAGGAAGGAATCAAACACTACACCATTCCGCCACTCAACTCCGAAGCAGTTTCATCTATTGAACTTATTGATTGGCAGGAATATAATTTGACGGAACCCCCAATAATATTTCGCTTAACAAGAGATGATTTCAGAAATTTGATTTCCAGTGGAAAGTCTGTAGCTCAATACCTGAGAAGCCAAATATTTCCTTGCCGCATTCAAATTGTTGAATGATTCGTGAAACTAGTAACAGAGGATTCTGCGGCTGTTTGTGGCGAAAATAAATGTGACGGTTTAGTTAGAACCCGAATATGGTGGAGAGAAGCTATTCCATCATTTGAAAAATAATGCGAGGACCGAGTAAAATCGGAATAACTGCAAGGGCAAAGGAGTTAAGTGCCCTTATGTTTGGGTGGAGGGGTGAGCACAGGTAGCACTCGCAACTTAGCCACAACCCGTGGTGAGTTCTGGAATTTTTCAGAATTCTATGTCAGATAAAAGAGAAGAGATGCATACAAAACAATGGAAATACACATTTTTAACTATATGGTAAAAGTCTGCTAAGAATCATGGACGAAATGGAATCGGAAGATATTTTTTTCTTTTTCCCAAAATGTTGCATACATGACCTACCCACCAGTACCCAACGTTTCCGCACTAGGGCAAAAAGAAAATCGAAAACTTTTTTTTTACGATCCGTCCTACTCTGAATCCTCTTAATTATTCCTTTAGACAGGAAGATAAGCGGTCGTACGTACCTCTTTCACTCCTAAAATTCTGGCCATTGATTTGAACAGTAAGGACTCAAGCTCAACCCCCTGATCAAGTATCACTCTGTCTGATGTCCCAAAATGCGATATCCAATAACTCAGCACTATCCTCGCCACAGTCTGTGAAGAAATATCGGCGAGTGGGATTACCTCAGACCATAATCAGACAATATTATAATTAGACAATAATTAAAACGTGTAATTGCCTGTAGTGGACGAATCAAATGAACATGAATATGTTAAGGTATCTACGTTCGGAGCCCTTTTTTTGAAAAACTGTACTTGAGAAAATTTCTACCTTATTTTTCGAAGGAATATAACACCAAAACTCGAAAATGATGGAAAAATAGACATTAACTATGCCAGTTTTTTTCAAAATTGAAGAAATTGGGTCGAAATTTAACAAATTTTTCCCAAAACGGCTCTAGTTCTAAATAAAAATATTATGCATATAACATTAACTTTATTTGTCATATGGACGTAAGTACCTTCTAAGTGTAATGACCTAAAAGCTAATCGATATCTTAAAATCTAAAAAAAATACAGGTCATTATATGCAATTACATGTAAAATTTTAGTAATTTTCCATGAGAGTTTTTATAATTGCAGCTATAAATCAACACCTAATATACCTCGAATCAAATCTGTAGTCCATTACCTTCTTAGTATTATGAAAAACATACGTGAAAAATTTCATAGACATATCATGGTTAGATGTTGAGTTATCACAAGAGTCGTTTACATTTTGGATGAAAAACAAGTTCTTCAGAAAACACGATTAAAGTTTTCAAGTTGTATTGAAATTCAAAGTTGCTTCTGATCTTTAAATCACTCTCATTTCATTTCTAGGGATCGTATCGAAAAAAAAGCAGATTTAGAAACGTAAATTTACAATCTTTGAAACAAAGGAATAAAATAAATTTCTGAATTTTCGTCAAAATCGATGTTTTAAACGTAGTCGGATACCTTAAAACTTGGTATTAATTGTTTTGAACTGAACTGGTGGGGACCTTATATATATTTTTAACTTTGTATTTTCGACATGTTAAACAAGTTCAACACCACTTGGCCACCTCTTTATTCATAGATACTTTTGTGACATTAACCTCCCCGTTCCTTTGAACCTTATCAAACACACTTTTATGCATCACCATCGGAACATAAGGGCAGACTGTCTTCGACGACGTATAAGATTATAGGCCAGTGTCTGAATTAGGGAGTGTTAGCTTTTTAAGACTCTTCCAAAATACGCTACATTTTCCCAAAATCATTTTCAACTGCTCATCTTTCGCCTGCTCAATTGTCCACTCCTGTGAATCTGTAATCGTTTAAGATTCTATCTTCCCTATTTTTTACGTCGTATATACCACGGTATTGTTTCTTCCCTAAAAGCATAATGTCCGTACAAAAATTGTATATATGGTTCATCTGACTCACGCGTCTTGGTGGACTATTATCGTGACCCTTGCTAAATGAGTACACTCATATTAACACCTTACGTTGAACAAAAATCATGAAAAGTCTCCTTTCTAGCATGTATCTGAAGAATCAAATAGCAGCGTATACACCTAATAGTGCCGTATCATATGGGGAATACTACTTCTGTATTGTTTTCAATTTCTTTAAGAAAAACGGGAGGGGTTTTCGACCTTCTACGAGATTTCATGTAAAGCCGAACCAATAGCATAATTGCTGCTATAATTTACTAATACCAGATCTGCATTTTTAGATGGGTGCGACAATATTGTAGCATTCTCTAATGCCTGTTTAATGTTCTTAAAACTCTTTATATCCTCAGTGTTCCAAATTATTTCGGTCTTATTTTTTAAAGCCTTTCAAGTACTCGTTAAGTGGAGCCATTGATGCTGCCTAATTAGGGAGAAGTTCTCCATAAAAATTTATCATCCCAAAAAATCGTCTAATTTGGTGAATCATATTTGTCTTTGGATTTCCAAAACCGCATTGATAGGTCCTTTTTTTACTTAAATCCCAGCCTGTCAGCCGTATGCCCTAAAAAGTTTATGGTCTGCACACAAAAACAGATTTATCGACATTTATTACTGTCTCATATTATGAGAGTCTTATTATGAGAGAAAAATTTCTTCCAAATGCTGACAGAGCTCTTTACTCGTATGATTGGCTATTAGTATGTCATATATATATACGAATACAGTACTCTAACTCTCTAAGTACCTCATCAATAAACCGCTGAAAGGACTGAGCCGCACCACATAAACTGGAATTTAAATCTGGGAATTCAAAAATCCCAAAGAATATTATGTTCTCTGTTTTGTAAATATTCTCCGGATTTATAGGAATCTGGGGGACATTTATAGAAAGTCGCTTTTCTAAAAAATAATGGTTCATTTCACCTGTTGCCAAAAGGCATGAATATGACGCAATGTATAACTATCCTTTGGGGTTAAACCGTTAAATTTTCTATACCCGATGAGGACCTTCAATCTGCAAATCCCTTAGGGGCCATACGTAAGGAACTTGCCCAATTTCTCCTCGAATCTCTGCATATGACTTTCTCCATCATATATTGAAACTCGCGTTAGACAATAATTAGTTTACCTAGGGGCAGGCGCCTAGCCCATGCAGAAACAGGCTGTCCCTGAATCAGAATATAGTGCCCCGTATTGTGCTTTAACCCCTTGGCAAAGTTGTTTACTTGTGGTATCTCCCTAGATTAGTATACACTTTATTTTCCTTTTTGAAATCAGGTAATATTGTGTTTTACCTGATATAGATTTACGAATACATTTAATTTTTTCAACCTTCTTTAACTCCATGGGTAAAAGGAGAAATGAACTTGCTGAGTTAATGTGTACTATGACATACACATTGAAATAAAAATTTTTAAAAATATTGTAGTATGCGTATTAGAAAGTTGATTATAAACTTTTTCTTTTCTATAATACCTTTTACTAGTTAAATATTGTGTATTTTATCCATTGAAGAGTTCACATCGTTTTAAATACTAAATAATCTGAATTCTTTCTTTACAATAACATTTTAAGCTGAACAAAGAATAACAACTGTTCTTTTTATACAAGGTGATAAGTCAAACCAAACTATAAATTTTTCTCAGCGAAAAACATCAATTTACTTAATGAGTAGGTCTTTAAATCAGAAAGTATGTTTTTTTACTAGACAGCAATTCATTTTAAATATAGATGATATATGAAATAATAAGTAACTGAATACTATTTTTGCACCAAAAGTTCTTTTACAGGTTGCAAACATGTTTTTTTTAAATGACACGTAAGAGTAATTTCGAAAAATAAATTTAGCATTCTACGTCCAAACAACCACTCACATAGTATAGTGGTTAGTGTTATGAGCTGCCAGGCAGTGGTCAAAGGTTCAAATTCAGAAAAGGCT
Organism: Dolomedes plantarius; assembly: GCA_907164885.2. Taxonomy (NCBI): domain Eukaryota; kingdom Metazoa; phylum Arthropoda; class Arachnida; order Araneae; family Dolomedidae; genus Dolomedes; species Dolomedes plantarius. The sequence continues at coordinate 128,129,467 of OU015494.1, read as the reverse complement.
TCGTTGACTTCGAGTCATTCGCCTCATAGGGAGCAATGCTGGCTCACCTATATAGAGCTCCCATAATAAATTAGGCAGCAAAATTCGCGGATCTTTATTACTGTTGGGAATCATGAAAAAGATTCCATAGAAAAATTTAAAAGGAGTGAAATTGCGCAGGAGCACTCTTTAGAAATTAAGCCAGAGATATTAAAAAAACTACTTATTAAATCTAATTAAAATTGGTAAAAAATATTGATGTATGTGCGTGGAGGTGACGTAAAAATATCACTGAAACATTATTAAACTTGAACAATTTTAATTATCCGTTCATGATAACAAAATAACAAAATATAAAAGAGTTACGTGAGTCCCATTATAACAAAATTGCAGACAAGGTGGTAAAACAGAGGGAGTTTCCTCTGTCGCGGTGACTCCACCATCGGCAGGGAACGGGCACCCCAAGCGGTCGACAGCGCCGGGCAGGTGGACCGGCAAGCGGATGATGAAAGTTTTGAAAAGCCTTCCTTATATTCCCGATGGGCACTATGGACCAATCACAGGCCGGGCGAAGTGCGCATGTAGTTACAGCAATATTTGCGTACATTCACATTTTGCAGAAAATTTAAATATTGATTTGACGCGATACAAATTTAATCTCATACAATTTGTATGACGCGATACATGTTAAATTTCGTTATGGAAAGCAAATATTTTTTAAGTTAAATTAAGAAGATTGAAAAAAAATGAAAGGGTGAGTGAATCGTGGGAACGATTCACGTAGGCGTTAAACGAAAAGAATTGTTTACGTTACGGCGCGGCGCCGGAAAGCACATGGGGTGAATAGGTTAGGAAATGATAATATTTTTTAAATATAATCCTAAGAAGTGGCCCCCTTCAGCCTCTGGGGTTAAAGTAGAATATATGTTAACACATCATACAAGACATTTAGTCTATAAATACAATATACACAACTATTAAAATTTCACTAATTGAATGAAAATTTTGAAGAATCCAGATAACCATATAGATAAGGGAGATATAAATTAAATTTTCCCTGTTGTAATAGCTAGTTACCATGACTTAATATCCTAAGAACTGGATTTTTAAATTTTAAATTAAATAATTGTTAAATAAAAAATTTTTTATTAAGTAAGTTAACCCTCTCTAAAACTTGAGGTTTAGTAAAATTATCAGCCGAATTGTCCCTAGTTTATATATATGTAATTTAAAAGGTTTTATCTAAGACTAAATTTCTTAAAAAATTAAACTTTACATCAATGTACTTAGTCTAGACATTTTCTATGGCTGATTTCGAAAAGTTTATTGCGGCTTCATTGTCGCAGTATAGTGAAAAATTTCGAACTTAGTATCAATTAAATTAAATTTATTAAACTCTAATAAAATGTTTTTAAACCCCACCAGCTCCTTTGCAGCTTCAGTCAACGTCACATACTCTGCTTCCATTGAGTGACGCTTTTCTGCTTGAAGGTTCGCCAAAAAATTGGTGATTCATCAACTAACAGGAGTATTCCACCTACCGATACTTGGTCGTCTCGATTCGATGCAATGTCCGAATCACCGAAACATTTAATGTCCGGTCTTTCCACTCAAGACAAATCAGCTTGAGATGTCGTGTGTCGTAAACGTAGCCTAACAACCGTAGTAAGAAGTGCCAATGCGCTTGTCCAGGATTTTCTTGAAATTGCAAAAAATTGTTCACTGCATAGGTGATATCCGGACGTGTTTTCAGAGCAATATAAGAAAGGCATCCTGGTAGGCTCCGATATGGAAATTTACTCATTTCGTCGATTTCCTGTTCAGTGGTAGGTCATTGATTGCGTGATAGTATCGTACCCTTTGAGATTGACAAGGAGGTGTGAGGAATTTTAAAATGTTTAAACATATCATATATCTTTTCAATGTAGTCAGATCGGTTGATAGATAGTTGGTCTCTTTCATGTATAAAATTTACACCTAAAAACCTTTTGGTTTTCTCTAAGATTTTAATATCAAATTTAGATTTTAGCAATTTTATACCATTATCTATATCCGCACTGGATTTTCCAAAAAAGAATATATCATCAACATGCAAAATCAATAGAATACTATTTGAAAATACATAAAGGCAGTTACACCATTCTAATTTAACAAAGTTAAATTCTAAAAGAGTTTTATTTATTTCAAATTTCCATTCACGGCCTCATTGGTGTAAGCCATAAAGTGCTTTCTTGAGTTTACAAACGAAATTAGGATTAGTATCCGCTCCCTTGGGAGGTTTCATATAAATATCATAACCCAAATCTGCATAGAGGTAAGCATTTTTCACATTAAGTTGCAATTGAGCCATTTACAAGTTTGAACAAGAGCAGAAAAGAAAAACCGTAAAATTGAGAAATTAACTACCGGGCTGAAAACTTCATCTTAAGTTTCGCCTTTACATTGCTTATAACCTTGAGCAACAAGTCTGGCCTTAAACCTTACGATATCTGAGTTTTCGTTAGTTTTAAGGGTAAAAACCCAACGGCTTCCGATTACATTAACATTATTAGGTTTTGGGACTAGATCCCATACTTTTCGTTCATTAATAACAGAGAGTTCGTCTTGAATAGCCCTTAGCCACTGATCACTTTGAGTTGAAACAATAGCTTCCTCATAAGAGTACAGTACATTCAAATTCTGTAATTGTCGAAATTCTTTAACTTCGTCATTTACAACATTTATATTTGAGGCTTCTAAATTGCCTGGTACAACACCTGTATAAGTATTTTTACCACTAAAATTAAAGAATATAGGATCAAATTTAAGATTGCTTGGTTCACAAAATTCATTAGCTTTTACAGATGAGTTAAGTGTAATATCTGATCCCTGAAGATCATAATAAATGTCTACTCTTGATCTGTCTTTACGTAAAACAGCGCGTCTATTCCAAGTCATATAGTCGTTTGTACTTGGTTTTATCGCGACGGTTTGGGTGGTTTCCTTTTCTACGGGTTCTGTCTGATGTTCCTCAACGGATTCGTCATCTGAGCTTAAATTTTGGTCATTGCGGTAAGTAAAAATGTGAGAAGGGTCCAGTTCGCTTCCAGATTTAGTAAAGCATTCAGGTGGTTCGCCGAACCTAACATCACTGGTTTCCACTATTTTACTCTCGGCAGGAATCCACACTCTATAACCGCGTGTTAACATGGCATTTTCCTAGAGTGGTCGTCCACATATCCTAACAATAACCCTTTCTTTGCTCGCATATCTAATTTGGTACGGAGCTGCTTGGGTATTATAACAAATGCATTAGAATAAAAAATTTGTAAATGTTTGACCGATGGCGTTTGGCACCCGTAAAGCTCGAAAGGGGTTTTCTCTTGGTGATAATTCTCTTGGTGGCAAACGCGGTTCCAAACATGCGTAAAACATAGAACGGCTTCCGACCAGAAACTATTATTTAGTGAACTGTCCTCTAGCATGACCTTTATAGCATCTACCGCCGTTAGATTGAATCGTTCCACAACTCCATTCTGCTGAGGTGTGTAAACGTTACTGCATTCTGCTCAAATGCCCTGATTTTCTAAAAAGTTTTTAAATTTTTCATGCACAAATTCTAAGCCGTTGTCCGTTCGGACATTAAAAATTTTCCTATTAAAAAACGTTCCGCTCGTTTTTGGAATTTAGTAAAATATTCAAAAACTGGGTTTAATCTTTTAGGGGGTAAACTGTTGTTTTCCTAGAGTGGTCGTCCACAAAAGTTAAGAAATAACGATGTCGGTAAAATGATTTACCTGGAAAAGGACCGGATAAGTCAGAATGAATCAGCTGTAAAGGAAATAGAGACGTCGGACGGTTTTTACTTTTATGAGGTTGCCGTTTAGCTTTAGTGATTTGACACTTGTCACAATTGAACTTGAAATGTTTAAAGTGCGGCAGATCTCTTACCGATTCGTTTTTGCTAGTGTTGATTAGAAATTTAGAATTAATATGGCAAAATTTCCGATTCGAACTTTAAAATTTGTTTGATTCAATTCGTTTGTGTTGGCTGTAATTTCGGTATTTATGCGCTTCACTTTCGGAAAGCATTTGTATAAACCGTTTGATTTCTTAGTAACAAACAATCGTACAACTGATTGAGAGTGGACATTTATCTTATTTTTAACCACCAACAAACTTTGCCTTAGCGTCATCAAATTTAGATCCCGCTATTAAGTTTCTGTCTATACTGGGTGAATACATAACATTAAGTAATGTCACCTCTTGAGACTGATCAGGATCAGCATAAAAAGTTAATTTCACATTGCCAACTCCTTCAATGGGGTAAGTAGCCACGCTCATTTCCTTATTGTGAACTGGTTTAAAAGTATTAAAAAGTGAGCTGTCACCTGAAAAGTGAGCGGTAGCGTCTGTGTCAAAAATCCAAGCATTTGGATCCGCTACGGTATTTAAATATGTTTCTATTGATGAACTCATCTCAACATTTGCCCCAAAATCTTTATCTTTACCTTTAATTTTACTTCTAGACACTGTGGCATTGTGCTTCTTTTTCCCGCATTTTGTGCAATTTTCAACTTTAGCTTTATTCTTTTTAGAATTTAGTTTTTTATTAAACTTTACATTATAAACACTATAATTTTGCGTTTCGAGATAAGAGCAACTCTGCTTATTTCTCGATTCTTTACACAGTAATTCTTTTAAAACAGCGTTGTATTTAAAGTCCTTATCCTCCCATCGATAGATTGTATGATTCCAGCAAATTCAACAGGTAAAAACCGAATAACTTGAAAAGACTGGAACACCTCATCGAGGTCGTAACCTGCATCTTTCACTTGCATGATAATTTTCCCCAATCTAGCAGCATACATGCCTACAGACTCTCCGTCAGGCCCGGTATTAAAAAAACGTGTCTAAAAGACCAATTAACCGAGCCCTAGATTTTGGTTGAAAGAAATCTCTTAAAGATTCCCAGGCTACGTGATGATCTTAAGTTTCAGATATTAAATTTCTTAATTATTAACTAGTATTCCGAGAAATTGTAGAATCACAGCGTTGTACGCGAATTTGATAATCTTTCCGTTCCCTCGCGGAAGCGGTATCTGCGGGTGGCTATTTTTTCCCTTTAACAATTGCCCATGCATCACGGTCAAGTAGTATAGCTTTTAAATCTTCAGACCATGAGACATACAAGTACAGTAGTTGTCTCTGGTCAAAGGTTCAACCGTTACTCTTTGATCGTAGTCACACATTATGCAATATTACATACAAAGACAAAAATAGGAAAGTTAAATATTTTCTTGGCCCCCCACTAAAATATACTCAAACTACAGCACATAAATAAAAATTTTAAATACACTCATTAAAATTTTCACAATAAATTGGGAATAGGCTTCTTAAATTTTTACATATCTATAGAGATTGATTCTTCCTGAGGGCCCATAACCCTTGTTGGGAATCATGAAAAAGATTCCATAGAAAAATTTAAAAGAAGTGAAATTTTGCAGGAGCGCTCTATAGAAATTAAGCCAAAGATATTGAAAAAAACTACTTATTAAATCTAACTAAAATTGGTGAAAAGCATTAAGGCATGTGCTTGGAGGTGAGGTAAAAATATCACTGAAACATTAGTAAACTCGAACAGTTTTAATTGTCTGTTCATGATAACAATATAATACTAAAATATAAAAGAGTTACGTGAGTCCCATTATAACAAAATTGCAGGCATGGCGGTAAAACAGCAACCTCTGTCTCGGCGAGTCCAGCATCAGCAGGGAATGGGCACCCCAAGCGGTCGACAGCGGCAGGTAGCTGGACAGGCGGACCGGCAGGCAGATGAGCAAGCGGATGATGAAAGATTTGAAAAGCCTTCCTTATATTCCCGGAGATGGGCACTATCGACCAATCACTGGCCAGGCGAAGTGCGCATGTACTTAAAGCAATATTTGCGCACATTCACATTTTGCATAAAATTTAAATATTGATTTGACGCGATACAAATTTAATCTTATACAATTTGTTAAATTAAGTTAAAGTTAAATTAAGAAGATTGAAAAAAAATGAAAGGGTGAGTGAAACGTGGGAACTATTCACGTAGGCATTAACCGAAAAGAATTGTTTACGTTACGGCGCGGTGACGGAAAGCTTTGAGCACATGGGGTGAAACGGTAAGGAAATGATAAAAAATTTTTAATATGTCAAGAACTACTTACCAATGTCAAGAACTACTTACTCTCCGAGACAAGTGTTTGCTGCATAGAGAAAAAAAAAGTTGAAATATAGGTTTGTCAAAAACATTGGAACACTAGTGAAACGTAAACAATAAAGTCTAAATAATTAAACTGTTCGTAGCACATGTAGTATTTGCGAAGTAGAAGTTGGGAAAATATCTAGTTACAGAAAATAAAGTTATAGGAAAAGAGTCTTGTAAAATGTCCAGCTACAACACTTAAAGTTATGGCCACCAATTTAAAAAAAAACGGCATACATTAAATTTAAATCGTAGGAGAACAAAAAGACACTAAACGGTAAAAAAAACTAGAATTCTGTGTTTAAAGAAATTTATTTCCACGTATGTCTTTTGTCATCATTAGTAAGAAATATTACCAGGGTGTGCAAATGTGGATAGAACTTTGGTTCAACTTGTCAGTCAGGGTAATAGCGATGTTCACTAATATAATAATCTGTAAAATGAATAGTAATAATTATACAAAAAGTGACTAAGGTCATGGAAAAAATTGTTCACGGATTTAATAATAAAAATAATAAAACAGTAAACCGAAAATGTTTCCTTGTTTACAGGAAAAACTTATTCTATTATAAATTTCTTTTTTATATATCAAGTTAAAGAGACACCAGTGGCGGACCAGGGGGGGGGGGGCGGTCCTCCCCTACCTCACTTACTAAGGGGGCCCCACGACAGGGGCCTTTTTTAAAATTTAATGATAACTTTACTACAAAAATTACATTTTTAATTATTTTTAAAAAATCAAACAATAACGTTATTGTTTTTATAAAATATTACACTTGCATATTTTAGCGACTTCCAACATTTCACATGCCCCCCCCCCCCCAACTTAACTTGAAATAAATTAAAACGTTAATAGAAGTTCAGTTAAAACCATAAAATCGTAGAAAACTTTTAAGAAAGCTGGGTTTTTTGCCGCCTTTTCAAACTGTGAAACTGAAGATTCCGATTATGTCTTTAGCCTTAACATAGATTTTAACAATGATATGATCCATAGCATAAATTCGATGCTATATTTTTTTTTGATTTTATTAATATTATATTTATTTTTCTCATTGTATAACTAGCTACTCAAACATCAATTCTATTTTTATTCAATTTCAAAAAATCCCAATATTTCATATTTTAAGGACCGTCCGGTAGTCAAATCGCTGAGGAGGGCCCTAACTGAATTCAATTCGTGCCCCCCCCCCCCAAAAAAAAAAAAAATAAAAAGAAGAAAAGTTAGAAGCACGCTACGCCTATGGTGCTGACAGATGCCATAGAGCTGACGCTGAGTTGCCGAGAATCGCCCGACATTCTTCGTCGTATTCCAGAATCCACGAACTTTTCTTGATGTATTTTAAAATTTTGTACGTAACCGTATTTATCCTAGAAGTGCGATAAAAGCATAAAAATCATTAAATCTGCCGATAGTCTTTATTTTAGGCAAAGTCCTTATAGACCAGGCCCTGATTTTCCATTAGGCCCGGGCCTGGGGGGCCCCCGAATGTTGGGGGCCCCAAAAAACTTTTATTTTAAAAGAAGAAAAAAAAGAAAATTTCCAATTCAGTTTTTTTTTAATTTTATCTTTTTCAATATAAATTTTTTTATATATCCTTTCAAATTTGATTGATTGGTTCATCATATGTATAGTTATATGTATAGTTCATATGTATGTTATAGTGTATATAAGGGATTACTAAGTTTTCCTGGTTGCATTGTATTGGTGTTTTAATTTAATGAAGAAGTTAATATGTTGTATTGCTTTTTGTTATTTGATAATGCTGTAGGCTTCTACGCTTCAAATAGCCAATTATCGGTAAAATGATACTTTCGCAATGATTCATGATTATTTTTTGTGTGTGTCAATTTTGGAAATTTTACGCCCACATCACTGTTAGGGGTCCCCCATCGCCCTATCCCGAGTTGTGCCTAAAGTCAAGAATTTTCTAAATCGGGCCCTGTTATAGACTGGTTAGTTTTCTGGTGTCAGAAGTCCTGATTTAAGCATTAGGTTGAGGAAAGACTGACGGATGACGACGATGAGCCTGGAAATTACAGGTAAGCCGAATCTTTGTATCAGATTCTGGCTTTGGCGTAAAAATTTGAATAATGTTGTGTGTTTTGGAAAATTTGGAAAATTGATCGATGCAGTGGAGAAGCTGTGCGACGAGTCTGAAAACCTAGATACAAGAGGATCAGCTCAGATTATAATGGCAAATGTTTGCGATTTTAAATTTATAGCGTTTCTACGCCTGTGGTCAGACATTTTGGAGGAAATCAACCACACTCAACACTACCTGCAAATTCAGGGGATTTACTTGTACAAGGCTTTAAATAAACTAAGAGCATTAGAACTTTTTATTAAGGAAAGCAGAGAATCATTAGTTAGTGATGCTTTGGACTTCGCTTCCCAGAAATGTGAAGACATGGGAATTGCTACTGAAAAGAGAGGCAGAAAAAGATCGAAAAAGATGATGCCGGGTGAAAAAGCTAAATATGAGGGTTTTTCTTTACAAGAAGAACTAAGGAGGTCCATGTTCCAGGGCCGCTCAGAGACTTTACGGGGCTTGGGGCAAACTTCTGTTGGGGGCCCCAAGAAAAATAAAAAATGCAAAGAGACGAAAACACACATTCAAATTAAGTTGCTCATACTTAAAAATTTTTTACATGAGTGATTAACATAATTATTATATTTCATTGCACTGCTCTCTTGTTATATTTTCTGAGGAAATCTAATAAATAATTTTTTAAAATTTTTTGGGGCCCCTCCGGCAGTTGGGTGCCTGGGGCAAAGTGCCCCAGTTGCTCCCCCCCCCCTCTGGGTGGCTCTGCCATGTTCCAGTGTGTAGATAGGTTGTATTTGGAACTACAAACAAGAAGAAAATCCATGGAGAACATTCATAACAAATTTGTAGTCTTGCAGTCGGTTAATTTGATCAAAGCTTCAGATGAGAAATTGCCAGAACTTATTTCTCATCTAACTGAAAGTTACGACGAATTTTCTAAGGACGAGGTTTTGCCAGAAATAAAAAGACTAAGACGTAACTTGTCGGATAGCCCTTACGTCTAAGGACATCCAACAATCGTTTCTGCATATATTGAACCAGTTTGAATGTTTCATTAGGAGATATATGATTCCATTTCATAATGATAACCTTCAAATATTAATACAGAGGAAGTCAAAAAGTGGTCAGCTCTTCAAGTTTTGCAGTTCATTGTTGGTATGGAATTTCAATAGTCAGTACCAAACTTGTGTTTAGCACTAAAGTTGTTTTTGACGATTTGCGTTTCAGTCGCAACTTGTGAAAGAAGTTTTTCGAAATTGAAAGTCATCAAAAGCTATTTGCACTCAACAATGAGCCAAATCAGACTAAATGGCCTAGCAATGTTATCCATCGAGAACAAGTTGGCTATAAAAACAAACTTTCATGAGACAATTAGACAATGTTCTGATGCAAAAGTTAGAAAAAGACAATTTTAAAAGGATGATTTTACCTATTTGAAATTAATACAGAATTCTTAATTTAACTTGCTTATATGGAATTTTTAAAAAATGTTTGTTTTTAATAACTTTTCAGAACGCATCCCCCCCCTTTTTGAAATGTCCCTGGGTCTCATATAACATGGTTTCACACAACACGGCATTTTCTAGGTGATGTATTCCCATTCTAATTTTTTCATACTGATACTGTGAATGTGTATTGCCTTGTGAAAAGTAAAAATTTTTAAAGTTGAATTACCAATAAAGTTAACGTAGATCAAAGTGAGGTATTTCTTTGGTTTTACTTGAAGCTACCTGAATATTATAACTATTGGCGCCAAAATGGCTCCTTTTCTTTTTAATATGAATTTTGTCTTATCGCTTTTACTAATCAAACTATTATCGCTTTTACTAATCAAACTATTATCGCTTTTACTAATCAAACTATTATCGCTTTTATTAATCAAACGGCCAAGCCTTTTACCATTCACCTTGGCCTGACGAAAAATTCATACAACGAAAACCAGCGCCGTACAATTGATTTTAACCTTGTACCGAACAGTAAGTTAGCGAGCTCATGGCTCAGGCGGTTAGAACATTGGTCTCGGAGCTGTGCCGTGCGGTACATCATTGGTTCGATTGCTCGAACACAGGCCTTGACATAAGACCTTTTTTATTAATTTAACGCTTAAACAGTAATGATCATTGCTCACCTCGTACTGCACGAGTTCGCTCCCTTATTCTGTCAATTTTTTTCTCTGCACACAGGGGCGTACGACAGGGGGGGGGGAAGCGGGACGGGACCTTCCCCCCACAGAGCTAAATTAAATTTTTAAAATTTACAAAATAATGCAAAAATATTTCGTATAGGCCTAATAGTAATTGTGTTATTTATTCTTTACCATTACGATTTTTATTGCACTTACAATTTTTAGCGATCTTTATTGTTACAATTTTAGCGCTATACAGTGCCAGAAACAGTATTTATAAAGCCAAGTGCCGAGCGCTGTTTATACACTTCTACAGTACTATCCATGAACCGCGAGAGTGAACCGAACCCTTGCCTATCAAAGTATTGAAGGCGTCTTTTTTTCAACAGGGCACGCATGCACTGTTTCGTCGCGTATCTGCTTTAAAAAGCTCTTCTTGTTAGATTTTCATTCCAATAATGACGGGGGCGTCTCTTTAAATATTTTATCCGAATTCATAGATATATGATTTTTAAGAAGTGGCATCTAGTACTCTAGATAGCCTAAAATAGCACTATTTAACACCAAATTTTCAAAATTTTCCGGACCCCCCCAACGGCTGGGGGGTATTCCATACCCCCAGACCCCCCGGAAGTCACCCCCTTCAAGTCCACCCTGATAATAGGGGGCCAGGGAAATGGACAACCCTTAGCACATGGAGGCCTTGACCCCCCAGAACAAAATACTGAGCACGCCACTGTCTACACAGGTCAATAGCCTGAGGAGATTGTCTGATTAAGGCAAAGAAAGGCTAGCTGTCATTAGAAAAAGTTAAAAATTACCATTTTTTTGGGGGGGGCAAGAATAAATCCGCCCCGGGCCCCAAATGGTCTAGGTACGCCACTGAGAGACACCAAGGTGTTTATTGAACTTTTCCCCTTAAAATCTAGCAGAAATGAAGAATGTTGCGTCATGCATTGTAGTTACATCTTATATCGTTACTAAATTCATCTCAAAATGTTACATGGATATAAAACTTAGTACTTCATATTTAATGTTTGTAAATAAAAATTTAAATGCGAAATTTTATGACATACAACAATGAATTCAGTTTTCTTCACTTCCATGGTTGTAGAAATAGAACTCTCACTTCAATTCTGACGCACATATGCCTTATAAGGAGATAGATTAGGCACAGACCAATCAGGAAGCGACACTTCGGCGAACACGAAGGAAAACTAAACCTTTCTCCTAAAAAGGAACTTAAAGAACACCTACATATCTATCGCTGAAAGAGTCACGCTGCTTGTCCTTTGTTGATCGTACTTTCTAGAGAAATTGATTTTCAGATAACTTAATTAAATTTTAAGATGCATATTCCATATTTTATTGAGGTAAGTTCATTCGAACTCTTAGTTCTATACATGCGAATTTCGTTACCTATAAGAAGTATGTTTAAAAACTTCTTTTCATATGGTGGTTGCAAGTTTTGCTACGTTCAAAGGTGCATTGAAAGTTTAATATCGTTTGTGGTACAAATTATTACTTGCTCATGTAATTCAGAAAAAAAAAATTTAGCATTTTACGTTCAAACAACCGCTCACATAGTATAGTAGTCAGCGTTATGAACCGCCATGCAGTGGGCAAAAGTTCACATCCAGAAGAAGGCATCGTTGACTGGCTGCCTCATAGGGAACAATGCTGGCTCACTTATTTGGAGCTCTCATAATATATTTGACTGCAAACTTCGCGGATATTTAGGTGCCAATGTCAAGAACTATTTACCGTCAGAGACAAGTTTTTGCTGAATTAGGAAAAAAACAATTTCAAATATAGGTTTGACAAATATAAAAACATTCTAAAACTAGTGACACGTATAGGATAAAGGTCTAAATAACGAAAGTGTTTGTAGTACATGTAATCGTTCTGAAGTCGAAGTTGGGAAAACATCTAGTTACAAAAGATCAAGTTATAGGAAAGGGGTCTGGCTAGTTATCAAGTTACAACACTTAAAGATATGGCAACCAACTTTAAAAAATTATAAATACATAAAAGCTAAAATCGTAAGAGAACAAAAAATGTTTAAATAGTCGCAAAATACTAGAATTCTATGTTTAAAGAAATTTATTTCAACGTATGTCTTTAGTCATGATTAGCAAGAAATATTAAAAAGGCGTGCAAAGGTGGGTAGACCATCGATTCAACTTATTAATCAGGTTAATAACGATGTACACTACTAGAATAATCTGAAATATGAATAGTAACAATTATACACAAAATGATTAAGGTTATGAATAAAAAGTTCAAGGATTTAATAATAAAATTTATAAAACAGTAAACCGAGAATGTTTCTATACAGGAAAAATTTATTCTATTATAAATTTCTTTTTTTATATATCAAGTCATAGAGACACCAAGATATTAAAGGAACTTTTTCCTTTAAAAACATGCAGAAACGAAGAAAGTGACGTCATGCATTGTATTTCTATCTTATGCCGTCACTATATTCAGCTAACAATGTTACATGAATATAAAACTTAGTACTTCATATTTATTGTTTGTAAATCAGAGAATTTAAATGCGAAATTGTATGACGTACATCATTGATTTCAGCTTTCTTCACTTCCATGGTTGTAGAAAACGAACTCTCACTTCAATTCTGACGCAGATATGCCTTATAAGGCGATAGATTAGGCACAGACCAATCAGGAAGCGACACTTCTCCGAACATGAAGCGAAACTAAACTTCTGTCCTAAAAAGGAACTTAAAGAACACCTACGTATCTATCGCCGAAAGAGCCACGAAGTCAAGCTGCATGTCGTTTGTAGATCCTACTTTCTAGTGAAATTGATTTTCAGAGACCTTATTTAAATTTTAAGATGCATATTTCATTTTTTATTGAGGTAAGTTTTTTCGAACTTTTAGTTTTATATATATAAATTTCGTTGCATGTAAGAAGTATGTTTAAAACTTTCTTTTCATATGGTGTTTGTAAGTTCTTCTACGTTCCAAGGTGTATTCGATATTTATAACCGTTTGTGGTATAAATTATTACTTGCTCATCTTTTATCTGATTCTTAAATGATTTTTATTTTGTTTTGGATAGTTTCTCCCTTTGCTATTTAATATTTATTTGTGGATAACTTCATTTCTAGAATCACTGTATTATACTTTTTGCCATGACTTATATTTTTCATTCACGCCAGTGCATAAACACCTGACAACACATTTTACAATCAGGAAGATCATTTAAAAGATCATTTAAGTTTCTATCTCACCTCTTAAATTCAAAGTACCGTTTTTTAAATCATATGAACTTCTAAAATCGCGTCGAAGCCCTCTAAATTCATACGAATATTCCATAATCCATAATTGTATTGAATGTTAATATAATATTTGCATATAATTTGCAACGTGCTTAATGAAATGAACTATTTAAATGATATGATTAAGTTCAGATGAAGACGGTTAAACGGTTAATTTTTAATTTTAGTTGTAGTTGTATCTAGCAGGTATTTTTAGGAATATGCTAAATTGCGATTTTAACTTCTTCACATCTTTACACTAAAATAGCCCAGATTGACGGATAAATAATTATATAATTAATTTCTTTAATAAATTCATAGTTTTTTAATCTTATTCTAGAAAATTGTGCATTTTATTTTTATAATTTTGACGCATTATCATGATTTTTCTTCAGTGAGATTTATATAATTTAAGTGTCCAAGATATATTAAAAGTTTTGATTAATATATCAAATACCTTCCGTATTAACAAATTAGACTATATTAATTTTATTTATAAACTTTTTATACATCAAAAATTCTCTTTAACAGTTCACATCTATGAAAATTAAATGAATATTGATCTCCTTCATGTCAGTTGTATTATTAGAAATAAGTTAAAGAGTATTGTATCTTTATATATATCTTTATTGTATCATAATATACTTTTTAATATGATGCTTTCTAGAGTTTGAATTTGAAATCATTGTGAGAGAAAAATTAAAGAGCATTGATCTCATCAGTAGTATATTCCAAAGAGAAAATAAGCAAATTAAATTAATTTGGTACATTGAAATGAATTTTTTTTAAATAAATAAAACTTTATCCAGCAGGGACATAATTAAAGAAAAGTCCTAATCCATTGCTTATGTATACATTTTTATAATATCCAAATCTTTGCCTTGGCTAATATATATAAATTTGCAAATAGTTTAGAGTAAAACATTTTAGACAGGAAAAATTTTAGTTATTATTCATGGAATTGTATAACTGTCTGTGGTCCTCTATACAAGGTTACTAAGACGTGCAAGTCTTGATTCATGGATATATGAATATACTAGATGTGACCCTAAAGTAACCGGACAATTTTTTTATTAATAAGAAAAATATTACTGACAATCAAATAAATTTATCTCCTTCAAAATAATCGCCAAAGGAGTCTATAGAATTTTTCCAACGTTTCATAAAGTCATCGAAACACTATTTATATGCGTTGGAACTAACAGTGTCGCAAATACGCGTAAACTTTGATTTAATATAGGACTTTTCAATTCTTTGTCCTTTCATGGCCAAGCTTCGGAAATGGGAAAAAAATCAGCTCGCGATAAGTAACAACTCATCAACTTTTAGACATGTTTCCGATAAGTAAAGAAATCTGTAGACTAATTTTAATTGAAAATCTGAAATTGAAAAAATTAGTGCTCGATTTGTGCCTCGGATTTTGACAGATCCGCAAAAATAAGATAGAAAAGCTTACTATGAAGATTTTCTGACTACTGCGTAACAGGATAACAATTTCTTAAAGTGTATTATAGCAGGAGAGGAGACCCGGTGTCTATAATTCAACAGAGAAATAAAAAGAAAAAGTGCACAGTGGAAAGGACCGTTGTCTCCCGTACAAAAAAAAGGCATGGATGCCAAAATCAAAGACTAAGGTAATGCAGATTGCATTTTTTGGTTACAAAGGACTTATTCACCACGAATTTGTTCCTGACAATAAAACAATTAATCAGTATTTTTACAAGAAGGTGCTTTTTCGATTAAGAAACAATATAAGGCGAGTTAGGAAGGTACTATTTGATTCTAAGTAATGGTTTAGTTTACACGATAATGCTAGGCCCCATACAGCAATATCTGTGCAAATATATCTTGCTAAGCATTCAATTACAGTAATAAATAACCCACCATATTCTCCCGACTTATCGCTAGCGGATTTTTTCCTTTTTCCGAAGCATAAGATGGTCATGAAAGGACAGGAATTGGAAAAAGTCTTGGATATTAAATAAAATGTTACGCGTATTTTGCGAACGGTTAGCTCCAACGCCTATAAACAGTGTTTCGATGACTTGAAGAAACGTTGGAAAAATCGTATAGACTCCTTTGGCGATTATTTTGAAGTAGATAATTTTATTTGAAGGTGAGTAATATTTTTCTTATTTATAAAAAATTGTCCGGTTACATTATGGGTGCACCTTGTAACTATTTATTTCACAGTGTATAATTTCGAAGAATCGTACTTTTGTTGTTCTGTATATATATATATATATATATATATATGTATGTATGTATGTATGTATGTATGTATGTATATATGTATATATATATATATATATATATATATATATATATATATATATGTATGTATGTATGTATGTATGTATATATATATATATATATATATATATATATATATATATATATGTATGTGTATATGTTTGTATGTATGTATGTATATATGTATGTATATATGTATGTATATATGTATGTATATATGTATGTATATATATATGTATATATATATGTATATATATGTATATATATATGAATATATATATATATATATATATATATATATATATATATATATATATATATATATATATATATATATATACATATATATATATATATATATATATATATGTATATATATATATATATGTATATATATGGATGTATATGTATATGTATATATATATATATGTATATATATATGTATGTATGTATATATATATATATATGCATATGTATATATACATATATATATATATATATATATATATATATATATATATATATATATATATATATACATATACATTATATATACATATATATATATATATATATATATATATATATATATATATATATATATACATACATATATATATACATACATATATATACCGGGTGGCCATAATTAAACTGACAGTGCTCACAGTGTTCTGTAGCGCGATCTATTTGCGAGAACGACGCCACATTTTGTAGGAAGATTAAACAAGACGGGGGACGAAGGATTCCGCGAAGAAATAAATTAGTCCCAAAAGTCACCGCTAGGGGAATATTTGGGGCTGTGTAATAGAAAATAGAGTGTTAACAAATGCAAATCAATGCGGAAATTTCCTTTTATTTTGCATTCAAATGAGGTTCAATGTGGCTGCCGTTGTTGTGGACCACATATTGCATTCCTTGCACAGTATGCACAGCAACAGAAAGTAACATGTCTGCAGGAATCTCCCGTACAGTCCGTGATATGTTATCCTTCAACGTAGCCAGGTCCTGGACCACTCCTTGAGAGACCTTGGACTTAAGGTAACCCCATAGCCAGAAGTCGCATGGGGTAAGATCAGGCAACCGAGGTGGCGATGCAGTTGGAAAGTAGCGGCTAATGACTCTTTCTGTTGTGAATTTCTGTCGTAGCAGCTGTTGCACCCGTACAGCAACGTGTGGAGGGGCTCCATCTTGCATGAAAATGATTTCCCCCAGGCATTGTCTTTGCTGAAGTGCCGGAATGACAAAGCTGTTCAACATGTGGCGATATTTCTCTCCGGTAACAGAACAGGTTTCCGGTCCTGTCGGGGTAATGTTCATAGAAGAATGGACCTACGATAAATTCCGCTGTGAACCCACACCAAACAGTTACCTTTGGTGAATGTAAAGGAATTTGTGTGACTGCATGTGGTGATTTGTCATCCCAAATTCGGCAGTTCTGGGTATTCACAGTTCCATGTAGGTAAAAGTGGGCCTCGTCTCCCCATAAGATTTTCCACGACCAAGCATCATCCACCTCCATTCTGGAAAGAAAGGTGAGAGCAAAAGTCAATCGCTTATCATGGGCGGGGTACAGTAACTCCTGTACACGGCTGATCTTGTACGGATAGAAGTTGATAATCTTTCGTAAGATTTTCCATACCGTATTGTAAGGCATATCCATATTCCGAGCTAATCCACGAGCGCTAGAGGTGGCAGCAATATTGTCTGCTCCTCTGTCGACAATCGCCGTGGCAACTGCTTCGATTGTATCCTGTGGTACAGGTTTTCGTCCTCTGCCTGACTGAACCTTCAGAGAACCTGTTTTCTCAAACGTCGCAACCATTGCTTTTAGCCCATTAACTGACACAGGACCGTTACCTTTACGCATTTTTTGTGCGTTCTAAAAGCACAAAGAGCGGCTGACGCGTTGCACTGGTTGAGGTAAAAGAATTTGACCAGTAACGCACGCTCGACTAAAGAAGGAGACATTGTACATAAACTTTCAATCCGATTGATTCGAAACGTAACACAGTGCCTTTTAAAACCAAAGCAGCTGGCACTGTGCCAATGGATGTAACGTGAAATTTGAATAAAGAACTTCTTCTGCTCAGCGTACGTGATATTGCAGATCACGAGACTTTATCGGTGTTTATGTACATTTTACGCTTTTTTAAAAGTGTTACCATATTGCACTTGAACTAAATCAGAAAATGTGCATAATAAAAGGTCATTTTATTCCGTATTAATTTGCATTTGTTAACACTCTATTTTCTATTACACAGTGCCAAATATTCCCCTAGCGGTGACTTTTGGAACTAATTTATTTTTTCGCGGAATCCTTCGTCCCCCGTCTTGGTTAATCTTCCTACAAAATGTGGCGTTCTCGCAAATAGATCGCGCTACAGAACACTGTGAGCACTGTCAGTTTAATTATGGCCACCCGGTATATATATACATATACATATATATATATATATATATATATATATATATATATATATATACATATATATATATATATATATATATATATATATATATATATATATATATATATATATATATATATATATATATATATACATATACATGTGTGTGTGTGTGTGTGTGTATATATATATACAGACCGTGACCTATTAGTAATAATTAATAGGTCATGGAAGTAAGTTTTCATTATCGATCGTTTCGACCGAAGATGAAACAATATCTCGGCGACAGGAAATTTCGCTATAGTCCATGTGGGTATGGCTAATCAGCTATACTTTAGTTTTCTTATTGAAGATATGTTTACATGTATTATGGAATAATTTATACGAAGACTTTTTTTATACCATATAAAAATATAAATTCTTTTATTTATAATGAATCGCATGATAAATACTGGCATGGATGGCTCAGAATAACATAAAATTTCTAAGAAGCTAACAGGCATATACTTGAATAACTTATGTACGTATATAGATTATTACAATGATTTATATATCTATATAAACTCAAATCAAACTAAATATACTTATTATCCTTTCAGACTGCCATGGAGACCAGTCCGATGAAAATTTTAAACATCTTTTATTCAGCAGCAAGTCTGGCTACGGTGATATATATAAATGTCACCTAAGATGTGCCAGACTTGCTTGGTGGAGGTCAGTGTATTTTTTAAATATTTAACTAGAAAATATATTTTCTAGTTTCATTCATTGAATTTTCGTTTATATATACTGATATGGATTTTTTGCTTTGCAAGTACGATCTATTTGTCACAGTAACATCCCCTCATTCATACATTTGTCAACAAGTTCATAAATGTTAAAAATTTTCTGTTCATGTGTGTATTAACTTTGACGAATAATGTAGTCAAATCAAACAAAATTTAATCCTACTATTCTGTTAAATTTATTATTGCATCTAATTATATACTTATCATTTTGCACTCCAAGGTTGTAGTTAAACAAATATTTTTTTTGGTTTAATAATTAAATTGTCGTGTCAGGAATGAACGCGGTAGGTGACGTTTTGCTTGTCGTTGTTACAAAACATTTATATTATTTTAAAAGTTTGTTAATTTTGTTTGTCTTTGATAAAATTCAAAAGAATCACCATAGAGATCATGAGAAATTGCTTATAGGTTAAAATTTGTTAACGTCGAATATAACGGAAAAAAAATCACCATTAAGTTATATGAAACTTCACCAGGAATCTCTTGATACATCTAAAAACTTGTCCTAGAGGATTTATGAAACGGAATTCAGTGTGCTAAAGTTTATTCAGACGTGGGGAATGACAATGTTATACGAAAATAAACGAAATTAAAATTTCGAAAGCTTCGCTTATATCAGTATTATACTTAGCTTCTTAAAATAGTAAAAATTAAGAATTTAACCTTATTTTGAACTAATATATCTTTTTGTCAGAACAAGGGCATTATGTGTCGTTGTTTCCAGGACCTGTTGTCAAATTTTATGATTATAAACCTCTTCGAATTTAAATGAGGAGCAATTTCAGACCTTAGAACACAAAGGAAATACAAACGAAACGGGAAAAGAAAAAATATATAAACATGTCACTAATATTTAAGAAAATCCTAGTTTTTAATTCTTTTATATTTTAAATACGTTTTATTCCTAATTATTTTCGAATTCAGTAGGCACTATTCCGGAGACATTCACTCAAACACCTCGAATTTGTGGGGTTCTTCATTATGGGAAGAGAATGTAGGTCTACCAACCTTGATTCACTGTAAGGGTGCCACAATAATTTAGAAAGATCACATTCAGGACACTTTAAAAGTAATTATGAAAGAAAGAAATCGCTTGAAATAATTTTAGGACTGATAAAGTAGGGTTCTGTCATATTTTCACCGGTCATTAATCTATTAAGCTTTATATTATATGTTTTTCCTTAACATTTTTATACTCATTACATTACTCCTAAAACTACTGAGGTTGATATGAAATATAAGGAGCACCAATAAAAAGAAATGGGATGTAAAATTACTTCATTCCTAATATTCTTGATATTTATCTGATTTTTATTTATTTTATATTGTACATTGGAAATGTCTTTACACAATTAAAAATTCTGAGTATATCTTTTTGAGACATAGAACATACTTTCTCTATTGCAAAATTATATCTAAAATCGTAGGTATAGACATGTAACAACGCAAGAGAAATTTCTATTCCGCTTACCTCAATGAATTTTCACTTTTTAGAAAGAGATTTATATTTCAAAGATTTATATTTCAAAGATTTATATTTAAAGATTTTATTTAAAGATTTATATTTAAAGAGTAAAAAGTTTCTATATAAATTAAAACACGTTTGAAGGAATAATGAAAATAAAACATAAACATTATTCAATTTTACACGATTATTGAATTAACTTATTACATATATTTTGTTTCCAAAAAAGGAATGTAAACTGCTTTTAGATATATGTTAAGGCTAAACTTAACTCAAGGTAACATATAACTAAAACCTTATAATTAAGAAATAGCTATATAAGATAATGGAAGAAAGTGCCTGAATTCATGTAAAGGAATCATCCTTGTTATGAGATAAATACTTATTCAGAATTTTATTTCAGGTAAAATGGAAAAGAGACTGAGCTTGGATAAGATCCTTCGACTTCTTTCTGTGTATTTTTACTATCAATTTCCTTTGTACTTATTCAATACTCGTTGACTACATTTATCTCCATCTTTGCACCACGATGTTTTAATTCTTCGATCCGAGGCAAAATGTTGAAGGAGGCTTGGTGAATGAATATTTAGGAACAGAGGATATCAAGTTCATTGGGTCATCAAAGGCAAGAACTGCATTAGATGTTGACCAGAAAATGGAGCAAAACGTCGGAGATTCTTTGGCAACTCAGCAGACATAGAAAACATTTCTAAACCGATTGGAAATGGTTTTCCTCCTTCAAAATTTAAAGTTTGAAGCGACGCAGGTAACGGAAAAACATCAAAACAATCAAATTCAAGTGTTATTAAAGGATGTGTGGTTTTTTGACGAGTTGAAATACTTTTTCTCTTATTCAGAGAACTTTTATTCAATTCCTATAGAGACCACTAATGTTAATCTACTGATTAAGAATTTTAGATATACTTAAATTTGATTCTTAAATATTACTTTTATTCGAAGTTTAAATTTATTTTTCAAGTTACTATTAAAATAGTTTTTTATATTCTCTTTCTTTTAAAAACTTTCTTAGTTCGTAAATTTGACTCACATTTTTCCACAATGTTAGATATATAATTTTAGGGGGATTTAGAAATAACATGTGAAGAATATAGTAACCGAAAATGTTGCAAAATAATCATTCATATTTTGAAATTCTGTGAAACTCTTCAGTAGATAATTTGGAAATGGATGAACTGAATAGCCACATAAGGCTAAAATTTTAGTCCATTATTCTTCAACAACAGATTTTCTCCTAGGTACATACCATCTTGAGACATAGTTTGTAAGAAAATTCACTTTTGTTTTCTTTGTTAATGATTGTTGAGGATCTCTTCTTACCCGAAACTAAATTCTGGTGTTATCCCCCTTGATCTAAAAATGAAATGTTTTAAAATAAGGATCTCCCATCTGATATAAATTATAAAATAGTTTATTACCTGATTTTTTTTTATTATAGTAACTACAAATCAAAAACATTTTTCAAATGAGTCTTAAGAAATATATTTATGCTTCCTTCTAGAGATAAAATTCATGAATGGGGAAAGTAAAATACAACAAATTAGTCTTAATTGAATACCGATATTTATTAAAATTGGTATTAAGTAACATAGTATCCAAGTGATATTTATAATACTATGTTATTAAAAAAATTAGAAAATTTTGACATACATCTACCTATATATCTCTCTCTGTCATGCCCTTAGACACACACACACACACACACACACACATATATATATATATATATATATGTGTGTGTGTGTGTCACTATTTTTTACAAACGTTAGGAATAATATTGAAATTTGAAATTTATGTATAAGTATAGAATCATAAACAAATTGACATGTTAAATTAAAACGCTACGGCTTACTCTGTAGCTTATCTGAGCTCAGAAAAGATTTGATATGGGTAGTATTTAACTCCCAGAATTATCCCAAAACGTTTTTTTTTTAAATTATAAAAATTTAAATCTTATAACTTCTAAGTACTATAGCTATGATTGCCATGAAGTTTGATAAATTTAGAAAAATCACTAATTCAGTAAGACTATATTCGACAAGTGCTCTAAAACGTGGCTCGAGGTTGGAACGTGTTGCAAATAAATAAATACCTCAATTCTGTAATTATTTTACAGGTAAAAGTTATCAACCAGTGCTCCTGAATAGAGAAGTATAATTTAATGTTACATACACATCTATAACCTAACTGTGAGGTTAATTCAATAATTTTTTTAAAATGTATATTTATCTCTCTTATTTATTTATTTATTTTGCTCTCTGATAATAACTGAGCTTACAAAATCGGTTCAAAATTTAATGTAACATTTTATTGTCACCAAATAACATATATCACTTACAGTTAATAAGAAATATCAGTAAAGTAATTTTACTGTATATTCATACATTTATAGATTTAAAACTTACAATTTTTTGTCTTTTTGCAGTATTTTAAGAATTTTAGTCCAGAGAAACATTCCTCGCAATATCCTTGGGCCAACATTACTTGCTGTTCTAGAGGATATATAAGTGCTAAAACACGTGCCAGTATCACTGAGTTAATTTTTTTTTACTGTACTTTAAAAGGACTTTAAAGCATGAAATATTTATATATTGCAGTAACTACAGTTTCTTAACGGGTAGGAATAACTAAATCGTAGGATTTTCCTAAAACCTGATATTTTTTATTTTATAAATATCAAAATCTTAAAACTCTTAAAGTTTAATTTGGCATGTAATCTGTGACATATCACTAAGTAAGATCGACTAGGTGCCACACGTTCTACGAATCATAGGTTTAGATTTTTGAATGTATTACGAATAAATAAAGATCTATATCTTAAATACTTTTACAGGCAATCTAATTGACACCTTGGCTCGCTCCTCTTGCGCGTCTCAGCAAATGATTCACCGAATACCGGTCGCTACGCAGAAATTCCTGTACACGCAACCGAGGGTTGATTTCCCATGTTCGGTGAAATGTCATTGTTGGGGGCCTGGGCCCCGGACGGATAGTACAGATCTGCCGACCAATTGGAGTGGTCCGTACTTTTACAGGTAAAACTGAACAAATAATACTCCTTAATAGACGATTATTATTTAATGTTACAGAAAGTTCTAATACCCTGTAGTGTATGAGTGTGCGTGAGAAAGAGAGAGAAAGTAAGTAAGAAAGTAAATCATTCAATAAGTAAATTTAAAACACTTAAATTTGTAAATTTGAGAACACTGACTTTTGAAATCAATAAAATGTAGTATGGTATCCTAGTGTTATTTATTAGACTATTTCATGTCAAAACAAATCGAAAAATTTCTATGCATCTCTCTCTCTCGCACTCTCTATCTGATGCCCTCACAAACAGACGTACACACACCCATCCACACAACCCCCCACACAGACGAGTAGAATTTGTTGTTACTTACACACACACATACATCGTAAACCTTACTTAGAAAATAATAATTTATTCTCTGTCTTAAATGTTTCTTGCTTTATGTAACCGTCCACACAAATTCCTTTCAAAATTTAATAAAATTTGTGATAGTTAATCAAAAACAAAAATAAATGTCTATTAATGAAAAAAAGGAATTTAGATAATGTATAATATAATAATGTATTTTTACATGTATGGGTTTATAACTTATAATTCTTTACCTTTATCTAGTGTTTTAAGGATCCCTGTCCAGAGAAATATTCTACGCAACATCCCTGTACCATCACAATTAGCAATGCTGTAGAATCACTTGTAGTTAATAAGAAATATGAGTTCACATAATTAATGTAAATGTATCGTCGTATATTTATGTGTTTATAACTTTCAATTATTTATTTTTTTCTAGTGTTTGACAAATTCAAGTCCAGGTAAACATACTACACAACTTCCTTAAGCCAACAAAATTTGCTATGCTCCAGGATATATAAATGTACTAAGATCTGCCAGTGCTCCTTAGGGTAAGATTATAAATCTTTGAAAATAATTTCAAGCATGAAATTTTTATTTATTAGAGTAACTGTAATTAAAAATATTTATTTTTAAACTGAATCCTGGGAAAAATATTTATACTTCATCTGGAGATACAATTCTTGAACTCAGAACGTAATACACAACAAATTATTCTTACTTGAACACCGTTATTTCATTAAATCAATAAAAAGTAGTATGGTATACAAACATTATTTATTAGACTATTTCATATCGAAACAAATCGAAAATTTTCCATACATCTCTCTCTCCCTCTCACTCTACTTCTTATGCCCTCACACCTGGTCGTACACACAGCCATTCCCACACCCACCTATACAGACGAGTATAATGTGTTGTTAGACACACACACACATCGAAAACCTTACTTAGAAAATAAAATTTTATTTTTTATGAAATGCTTAATGTCTCTCTCTTAATTTTAACTTGCTTTCTGTAACCGTCCTCACAAATTCCTTTAAAAATTAATTTTTTTTTTATTGTCAATCAATAATAAAAATCAGTGTATGTTAATTAGAAAAAGGAGTTTAGATCATTAATGTAATTATGAATTTTTACATGTATGGGTTTATAACTTATCATTCTTCTTCTTTATCTAGTGTTTTGAAGATCCCAGTCCAGAGAAATATTCCAAGCAACATTCCTGTACCATCACAATTAGCAATGTACTTCATATAATTTCTCAGACTTGCCAGTCTTGCTTAGTAAAAGTAAGTTTTCTTTTCTTTTAGATATAAATAAAGTGTGAAATAATTATTTAGTAAAGTACCTACAACTAGAAAACCGTCCCTTTTAATATGAGTTTTAAAAAGTATATTTACACTTTATTCTGGTGATAAAATTAGTGAATGCAGAAAGAAACTAAAAACGAATAATTCTTATTTATACACTACTATTTAATAAAATTAATAAGAAATAATTCTTACTTGTTAACCACGATTTATGGAAATTAGTATTAAATAAAATGGTATCTCAGTGTTATTTAAGATACCATGTCAATTAAAATAAAATCGAGAATTTTGCCACTGATCTGTATCTTTATGTCTCTGTCTCACCTCATGCCCTCACAAAAAGTGATACAAGTATTTATATTTGTATAAGTCAGTGTTTTTACATATATTGTAAAAAAAATGGAAATTCACGGATATACATATAGATTCATAAATACACATGTTGTTTTAAAAGACGATCATTTTACAGAATGAGCTGCCGCTAACTCTGACGCAATTATTATCTCGTAAACATCCTAAACGTTTAGGAGTAACTACCTTTTGAATTTTCCCAAATCCAATTTTTTGGAATTTCTAAAAAAGAAAATCTTTAAATTGCTGTGTTTTAAAGTTGTATTTTATAAATTTTTACAGATCACAAAAAAGTGCGAATCCATTCGACAAGTGCTCTAAAACATGGCTTGAAATATTTCAATGTGTTACATACAAATTATGATCTATATTCAGGAAAAAAATTTCCATTAAATCTTATTAACCAATGCTCCTTAACAGACGAGTATATATTTATGGTTCACAAACATCTAACACATTACATTAAAAATAATTGAATAATCATTTTAAAATTTATATTTTTTCTCACTTTTTTTCTTAAGGTTGATTTTAGCTTGCTTAATGTAACAGAGATCACAAATAGTTTTCAAAATTTATTAAATTTTGCTGTCACAATATAAAAAATACCTTAGATATAATTAGAAATATAAGTGGAGTTAATTACCATTAATGTGTATTAATATACTTATGATTTTAATTCTTTAAATTTTTTTGTCTAGTGTTTTAAGTGTTCCAATCCCCAAAAGAATTCTACCTATCATTCCGATGCCAGCATAACTTGTTATGCCCCAGGATACATAAGCACTTACACGTGCCGGTTTTGTTTAGTCAAAGTATTTTACCATTCTTTTCAATGAAATTAAAACAGGAAATATTCATTCATTGTAGTACCTACAATTATAAAACTTTCGCTTTTTAAAATGTATCATAAGAAAAACACATTTTAACTTTACTCTAGAGAACAAATTCATGAATGCAGAAACTTCCAGGCAAGAAATTATTCTTATTTGATCACCATAATTTGTTAAAATTAGTATGAAGTAAATCTAAATTCATCGATTATCTATGATACCAAATTATTTAAAAAGGAGTTGAAAATGTTGCGAGAAATCTCTATTTTCCCCTCTCTCTTTTTCTCTCTCCTTCTTTCTCTTGTTCTTTCGATAAGATCTTCTAATGCCCTCATATTCATTTATAATACTATAACTTTTTAATCTTCTTTTAGATTGCTGTAAAATGCTATCCTATGGAAGGTTTTGAAAAGTTTTCCCTGCAACAACAAGATTGAAAACGGTTCTCGATATATTGCTCTCAAAAACAGTTGGTTATTTTTCATCATGAAATTATATCTTAACTTACAATATGTGTAACTTCAGCGTGGATTATTTGTGCATATTACCTTCTTATTGTCTACTAACCTTAAATTACTACTTCTTAAGAATACTGTAATTTTTCAGACTTTGGAACTTTGGGCAATGGAAAATATTCTTTATTTGTAATAGTTAGTACAAGGATGTAGTGTAATGCTTACATAACTAATTAAAAACTGTTATAATACAAACTGTATCATTTGAGACTATATATTTTCTTTATTCTATTTTTATTTGTAATAAAGGTTTTGTGTATGGATGTGATGACACTTATATTAAAATAATAAAATTTTCTACTCTAATGTGAATACTTTTATCTCGAAAATTAATATCCGAAGAAAGATTAAAAAAATGGTCTTTATTTCAAGGCAATTAAAAGAAAATTATTTAATAGTTATTTATCAATTCTTGCCACCAATTAACATATCTTTTTGTGCCTATGTGTGTGAGTGAATATAAAAAGGGAAACTTTTACTTTTAAAGACATATTATGAAATACTTCAAACTTAAAATAGTCAATAGAAAGCACTGTTAAGCAGTACTATGTATACTAATATTTATGCTTTGTAAAGCAATTTCATTTTTCTGGAAATGTAATTCTTACATTTCTAACTTTGCACGGAAATACAATGTTTTCCTCAAGTTATTGAAAGAATTGACAGTTATTCCTCTTGGTTTTTATAATTATGATTATGACGTTTAAGTAACATAGATAATTAATATTTTTAGAGAAAATGAATTAGGCTTGAGAATAAATAATGCTTGTTTATTTCCATTTCGAAATGTATTGCAGGTTTTCTCAACTTTAAAGTGATGGTCAACATTTAAATATCACTGAATGATTTATGGAAGTATATTTGGAAAGTTCACTGTTGTTGTTACTAAAGTACATAAGGATCACACTAGGAGAGTCTAGGTACGCTGTTCATTAGGTTGTAACAAAAAAACTTTTTAATAGAGATTTTCCATAGTTCGAAAAAGTTACCTTTTAAGATTAAAATAAAGAATATAAAATTTTATTGCTCTACTAAAATACTTTCAAGTCCCGCAAATAGCTTCAAAATGAATATTGTTATGAAAAAGTAATGAAATTTGTATTTTATATAAATTTCTTTTATAGTACTATATTAACATAATAATATATATTTTTTGTAAACAAAATATTCACACATTAATTTTACAGTAGCATATTCTCATAATATACATTGGAATGAAAGAAAAACAATTTTTCATTGATGGGCTTTAATTAAAATAAACAAATCACTTTTTTAAAAAATATTAATATAATGTTCGTTAACACTAGGACTTCAGTTGGGGCCATTTTCCCTAAATAACATTCTTCCTCTTGTGTACGTTTCATTTTTTTTCACACAAAGTTATAATTTTACTTTATAACTACATATTACTAATATATTTATCACTAATGTCTTTTTCAAAAGTCCGCAGATACCACTCATGGTTTCCATTTCTTCTTTCACTGTCATATTGATTTGTTTTTTATTTAAAATTTTGGCATTATCTTTTGAGAATGTGTTTTTGTATTTAGCAATGCATCTCTTGCAGAAGAGTCGGAACAGACGAGGATGACTCAGTGACTAATTTAACAACCTTTCTACTGTTTGTGTGTCACATGGTAAATTATTAAAGTCAATAGGTTGATTGTCATGATCAGATTCTTTTGCTTCCTCTATAAACTGCTTCAGTTTGTCATCAGAAATATGCATCTTCATAGGAGATTCTGATACGTTAGCATCATTCCATTGAATCATATAAATATAAACCTTTTCAACAAACTTTCTGATGTCTTCAACTTCCGCCCTTGCTTTTAGAATTGGGTGTAACCCAAGCTTTCTTACATGACTGTAATCATCTGATAACAGACAAAGGAGGAGATTTTCAGAAGCAGCAAAGTATCCATTTCTTTAAATGCCTGTAGCTTCTGTTTGTGATCGAACTAGAGGAGTGTGACAAAATTGCTGAAACAATTGCAAGCGCTGCACTTCAGGATGTTGGTCTGATTAGTCATAAAGAAAGACGTACAGTAATAGACAGAATGGAAATTAGACGATAACGAATAAATAAATGCAAAAGGTATGTAGAAGAAAGTCTAAAGCTACTTGCAGAAGATAAAGTATTGTTTTCCGACGGAAGAAAAGACAAGAACAATGTGCCAGAATAGAAAGGAACTAAGTATTAAAAAAAACCTGGTATCGAAGAACAAACTATATCACTTGTCTAAGAGCCTGGATCAAAGTTTTTAAGCCGTGTTACACCGATTTCTGGAACTGGAAAATGTATAACAGACAGCATAACGGCGTTTTGCAAAGGCGACAACTAACACTTAAACATTACTGCAATTGCATGCAATGGAAGTGCCGTGATGAATGATGCAATTCCTTTATTAGAAAAATAATTAAGAAAGCCACTGCACTGGTTAATTTGTCTATTTCATGGAAGTGAACTGCCCCTACATCTCCAATTTTGTTTTCTAGATGGAAAACCTAAAGGTCTAAATGAATTTGGATGCGAAATAGGTAAACAACTAGAAAAATGCTATGAACTTCCAGTGATTGATTTTTCACATACTGAATATAAGATTCCATTACTAGAAAGTAAGAATGATTTCAGTGTGGACCAAAAAGATTTGCTAGAAATGTGTAATGCAAACTCTGTTGGAAGGTGCTCTTCAGATTTCTCCGTGAAAAAACCATGGAAACTTTGTCATTCACGATGGCTTACCTTTGCAAACCGAATACATCGCTTGTATATGAGAACAGAATGTCTTGCAAAAAATCTCCGAATAGTGACCGAGAACATTTTGAATGTTTATGCATCTGTTTGGTTTAGCATAAAGCTGAAACCATCTTGTATCTATGGTTAGAAGCACTTGTGCAAACTTGTGAACCATTCACGTTACATCAATCATACTCTTAAAAATGTAATTTACCCAATCATTCAAAGAAATGCTTACTTGCAGTTCCTAAACATCTCCTCCTTTGTAAAACCAGTCTTGACAAGATCGCAGCGAAATCTCAAATCTCGTGACTGCGATCATGTAGGAGACCTTGGATTACGCCTGATTCTAAAACCATGGACAGAAACTGAAGGAGGTCATCAGAAAAATTTAAATTCAACATATAAACTTTGATGCCAAGCATTATATTGACATGATTGAATGGAATAATGTTAAAGTAACAGAACGTCCTATGAAGAGCCATATTTCTGATGACAAACTTAAGCAGTTTATAAAGGAAGCAAAGGAATCTGATCAGAGTCAACGTATTGACTTTAATACTAGAACCGCCAAGGCGGCCATTTTGACCGTTTTAAAACTTTCACTTCGTACCAATTTGTTTCTATTAAGAATGTAACTTTCAGCTGCCTTGACTTTTCCTAAAATACAGTAAGTTATGACATCCCGGTGATAAATTTTCCATTCAGCCAAAATTTATGGAGTATGGGCGTACTATACCTAGAACCACCGGAGAGGTCAAAATGACCGTAGTAATTTTTAATGTATATTTCACCTATTTGATGTCGCTAGATAAATTGGAAGCATTTATTGGAAGCCTATAATATGCGAGAGGAACATTTGAGGGTAAAAATATTGAATCAGAAAGTATGTGTGATAATTTATGTGGAATTCGTATTTTTCCTGAAACCATGTCTCAAAATAGAATTCGTGAAATAATGAGATACATACGATTAAATTAAAGTCAACAAGAAAACAGCCCCTTGCAGATGAAAAATTCGTATTAGTATCCGATATATAGAACCCATATATTGAGAACTTTAATTATAATCCAGGAGAAAACTTTGCCATCGATGAGAATCTTTTTTCAACCAAAGTAAGATGCAAGTTCATATAGTATACGTCACAGAAGCCTGATAAATTTGGTATAAAGTTTTGGCTATTGGCAGATGTTGAAACAAAATATTTACTGAATGGATTTCCTTACTTAGGTAAAAATGACAAACGACCAAGCAATCACAGTTTTTATGAATAGGTTGTTCTTCATCTAATGAAACCATACTTCAAGAAAGATTACATCATTAGTACAGATAACTTCTATACTTCACTGTATCTTGCAGAAAAGCTGAAGGCAATGACAACAAGCAGTGTTGACACAGTCAATTGAGGAAGAAAAGACATTCCTCAGGCCATAAAAAATGAGAATGCCTTGTTCAGCAGCAAAATTCTAGCCAGAGATGATATAATTTTGACAGTTAATCAAGGAGAGAACAAAAACGTTTTACTGTTAAGTTTCCTACATTCATCAGTTACAGTGGGAACTGATGAGAAACACTTAGCAGAAACTGTAAAGTTCGCTAAATGAACAATAATTGGAGTCGACGTGCTCGATTGAATGACACGTAAGTATTCCTCAAAAGCTGGTTCTAGACTTTGGCCTATTTATGTATTTTATAATGTGCTTGATCTCGCGGGCATTAATTCTTAGATACTATATAAAAAAGTCACTTCAAATAACATACGACGGCGCGACATTTTTTTCTAATTAAGATCCGAGCTGCTAGAACCATATGCAAATTCGATGAAAGCATCTAAGATTTCATTACCCAGTACATCCTCACTTACTAGTGATAAAGAAGCTAAAAACAGAAAGCAGTGCCAAATTTCTAGTTGTAAAGGGAAAAAAAAATTACAAGTGTGACGTTTACAGGAAAATGACTTGCGGCAAATGCACCGCTAAAGAGGTAAAAAGGATTTTTTGTGAAAATTGTGTGAAAGACATTGATTAGTTCATTCACATGCGGTACATTCTCCACATTTTGGGAAACAGTTTAGCTTTATTTTAGCCAAAAATGACCTAATATGTTTGATTTTATTCCGCAGGTAAGAAGAAATTTAACTAATGTAACTATTAAAGAGATATTTTTTAAAAAATCAAATTTGATCACTTTTTCATACAAATATCCTTTTTGAAGACCTTTGCGGCATTTGAAAATATTTTTGTAGAGCAATAAAATTTTATCTTCATTTTAATCTCAAAAGACAATTTTTACCTGCTAGATCAAATATTTATGTAAAAAAATTTTTAGGGGTTCCACCCTACTTTTCATAAGAACTTAAGATATAAAATAAATGCATACACAAACAAAATAATTTTTTTAATTCACGTACTATGCACCCCTGCTATGGAATGTAGATTGCAGCTCGAGATGGGGGTCCCTTGTTGCAGGCAGAAAACAGACTTTTAATCTAATATTACCTCCCTAACCACTCACTCCCTTTTGCTTCCACTGATGTCTTAATAAATTTTTGCCTCTGGCCGGCTTTATAATGCTTTTTCATATATATAACCATAAATAAGCATATTTGGTTGAAACAGATAAGTAGATTATAAAACAGTCGATATAACACAAAAAGAAAATGACACAAATATTACAGAAATCCGAACTTAAAATAATTGTGTATCAAGGAACTGTAGATAAAGAATATCTTTTTTAAATGTTGAAATAAATGATATGTTAGGATACTGCATAAAAATATTTTAAAATAGTCTGTGAACTAAAGTGGCGAAAATAGTAGATTCAGTAAAAAAATTTAAATTTTTGCAATAATATATTTATCATTCTCAATACTAGAAAAAAATATCTGTTGATCTTTGAAGCATGATATATTCCTAACTCGGGCTTATTCTGTGAAAGAACTGTCAGCAGAATTCAACGAGAAGGTAAATACGATTTAGTCAAGCATACGCATCAGCTGCCTAGAAAGCTGCCTAGAAAAATTTCACTCTTAACGAACTTTTACTTCCGAGAAAAATCAGAAGGACTGTTAAAGAATATGTTTTGATTTAAAATATGATGAGTTGAGTTTTTAAAATCTATAGCATGTTTTTTTAAATGCTTCGTTTATCATTCAAGCAGAAAATCTCTCACTCAGAAATATCATATATAAAGTAGGGTAGAGTGAATAAACTTTTTCTCGAAATTGACATTGCTGAGTCATTATTTGGTGTGAAACTGGCTGGAACAAATTTTTTCCAAATTTCAGCTCAAAATGTTGACAATTTGAGGTTCTACACCTCAAGTGAATATTTGTATTGCCTTTTATTAAAGTTTTTAATGTCTTTTTATCAAAAAAATAATCAATTCAATGAATAATTAAATAATTTGTAAATTAATATTAATTAATATTTATTATTAATAATTATTTTATAATTAATATTAATATTGATATTTATTGTCAAATGTCAGTGCTAGAAATGACATTTCGTACATTTGAGGATATCACTACCAAACCTAGCCGCTGCTTGTGATAGAACGGGAGTATCGGATAGGTCATCTGCTATTATTCCCTGTGCTTCGTGATATAGAGATTGCTGTTGCTACCGAGCAATCGTTCCCTCCATACTCCATGAGTTTCCGAGCTTCTCTCCGAACTGAAGTGAAGAGAGAAACAGACTATAAACAGAACACTCAGATTCAGACTTTCGAATGTCGCGGATAAGCGCAGGCATATCACCCGAGTTGGGAAACTATGCTCATAAAGCTTTTGTTCATAAAGCTAATTCGTTTTTGTGATGTGTTAGTAAAAATAAAAATTTAGTGTCTTGCAGAGATTTCCCTCTCCATCATTCCAAAGGAATATTACTTTTTATAGATACAGACGCCCAGAAGAAGCGGAAGAAAGGTAAATCATATACCTTTCATAACTTAAAGATCCGCTAACAAAACATTTTTGGGCGACCCCGGGTGGGCGTCTGTAGTTGTTTAAAAAAGTATATAGAATTGAAAGCTAATAATAACAACCGTGTGATAGTTTATGCTTAACATTAAACGATGGAGAGTTATCAAAAATCGCGCACACCGTTACGAAGCGGCTTTACAAGAATAGCCAATCAAATAGAAAGATATCTAGAGGATAAAAATGTTGATGAAGAGGAATTAGAAATATTAATTGAGCAATTAAATGAGAAATGGTGTGTGCTGGATGATAAAGAAACAACAATTCACGAATTATTAGCACATAATCCCAAGTGTAGTCAAGAAGTTTTTGATTCCGAATATAATGATTATGAGTCATATAAAGAAAGATATATAAGATTAAAAACGAAAGCTAACAAAATATTGAACAGTACCGTTAAAGATGATAATAGTGATGTCGCGAGTGAAATGGCATCAAAACGCCGATTTAAGCTAGCAAAAGTAGAACTTAAAAAGTTTAATGTGGAATTAGAGGAGTGGTTCGGTTTCTGGGGTCAATTTAAGAAAATTGATGAGGATATAGAAATAGCACCGGAAGATAAATTTATTTATGTATCACAAGCTACAGTTGAAGGATCCCGTGCTCGAGAACTCGTTGATTCCTCCCCCCCCCATCTGCCGAAAATTACAAAGAAGTGATTGAATGTTTAAGAACTAGATTTGGCAGAGAAGAGTTACTCATAGAGATGTACGTTAGGGTGGAACGAAAAAAACTTTTTATGAATTTCAATATGCTCTAATTTTCAAAAGTTTCCTTTTAACAAAATAAAGATGAAAATTAAATATTAGCGTAATTGGTTTATGTTTTCAGTTCGCGCAAGAAGGGCAAACTTTTGGTTTTTATTAAATTTTTGACAAATTTCGCAATTATTTTGAAATTGAATTACACTTGTAGTACAAAAAAGTAGCAAAATATGTAAGTTAAACATTCCTTTTAGTCAGGAGACTTGCTAAACTGATTATATAATACGTTTTACTTCATAAAAATAGTACACATAAAGGCACTTAAGGATGAGGCACTTAAGGTTGATAGATAAGCGAGAGGGAGCTACGAGGTAAGCAGCTCCAGGTGTTAACCGGCGCTTGTGCTTAGCAGGCCCAAAGTTTACGTAGCAGAACTGCTGGTTTGACTCTCTAGGTTGTGAGTATTGCAAAGTGTATTTTTATTGAATGCTAATATATATTCCGTACTAGTAGTACGTATGCTTATTGCTGTAAAAGCAAATTCTATATGTGCAACGAATTCAATAAACATTGTTTCATGTATAAAACTGTGTTTGTATCAAATTCATTTAGAGTGCCACTTCAAATTATATACACCCAAGTGCGGATAGAAGTGAGCTATTCTGTATAACCTGATAGTTTAATATTTTTCCTAAAGCAGAAAGCGAAATTAAAAATTTCCATTTATCTGACACCCTATCTATTTTAGTGTTGAGAAATATCGTTAAAGAGATTTTGCACTTTTTTTTCTATTTTTTTTTCAATGCGTAGGCACTTCTCGCAAAGACATTCACCTATAATTCACCGCTGTTTTGCTGGCCATTTTATTATGGGGGCGCCACATAGGCAGACCAGCGTTGCCCCCTATGAAAGGACGATACAAACTGAGGCGTTTTAGTGGCGCTTCGCCAGTCTGACCACCTTTAGCACCGAAAACCAGTGCGCTGTACCACAAGGCCGCCATGGCCCAATTTTGCACGTTAAAGAGGGCAGTTTTGGGTTGGACTCCCTAGCATCAGGGAGGCCTGGGCAAAGTCTCGATTTGCCCATGCGATAAAAAGCCCTGCCCTCACACAAATTCTTATACACAGGCAAACACACACAAACACTTCTAAACCTTACTAAATAAATAATTAAATACTAATTTGAAACTATTTATTTTCTCACGGTTATTGTTTTGCTATCTAATAATAACTGACCTCACAAACTTCTTTTAAAATTTAATATAACAAATTATTATCACCAAATTACTAAAATCACTTGCAGTTAATAAGAAATATGAGTTCTGTTAATTAATGTAAATGTATCTTCATATATTTATGTGTTTATAACAATCAATTCTTTATGTTTTTCTAGTGTTTGACAAATTCCAGTGCAGGTTAACATACTACACAACATCCTTAAGCCAACATAATTTGCTATGCTCCAGGATATATAAATCTACAAAAATTTGCCTTTGTTCCTCAGAGAGGGTAAGGTAACAAATCTTTAAAAATAATTTAAAACATGAAATTTTTATTTATTAGAGTAACTGTAATTATAAATATTTATTTTGAAAGTGAATCCTATTAAAAATATTTCTACTTCATCTGGAGACAAAATTCTTGATCTCAGAACGTAATAGACAACAAATTATTCTTACTTTAACATCACTATTTCATTAAATCAATAAAAAGTAGTATTGTATTCAAGTGTTTTTTATTAGACAATTTCATATCAAAACAAATCGAAAATTTTCCATACATCCCTCTATCTATCTCTGTCTCTCTCCCTCACACTCTCCTTCTGATGCCCTCCCACACAGTTGTACACACACCCATCCCCCCCCCCCCAGAATCCTATACAGACGAGTAGAATGTGTTGTTAGACACACACACGCATATCGAAAAGCATTCTTAGAAAATAATAATATATTTTTTATGAAATGATTAATGTCTCTCTCTCTCTCTTAATTTTTCCTTGCTTTATGTAACCGTCCTCACAAATTACTTTCAAAATTTAATAAAATTTTTCACTGTAAATCAATAACAAAAATCAATGTATGTTAATTAGAAAGAGGAGTTTAGGTCATTAATGTAATTATGTATTTTTTCATGTATGGGTTTATAACTTACAATTGTTTTTCTTTATCTAGTGTATAACGATACCAGTCCAGATAATTATTCCCAACAACATCCCTGTACCATCACAATTAGCAATGTACTTCATATAATTTCTAGGACTTGCTAGTCTTACCTAGTAAAATTATGTTTTCTTTTCTTTTAGAAATAACTAAGCGTGAAATAATTATTTACTAAAGTACCTACAATAGAAAACTGTCCCTTTTAAAATGAGTCTTAAAAGTATATTTACATTTCATTCTGGAGATAAAATTAGTGAATGCAGACAGAAAAAGAAAACGAATAATTCTTATTTATACACTACATTTTAATGAAATTAATAAAAAATAATTCTTAATTGTTAACCACGATTTATTGAAATTAGTGTTAAATAAAACGGTATCTAAGTGTTATTTAAGTTGTCATTAAAATGAATGTTAATTAAGTTAATTAATGGTAATAAATGTTAATGAATGTGAAATAAGATGTCATTAAATAACATGTCAATGAAAATGAAATCGAGAATTTTGCCACACATCTGTATCTTTATGTCTCTATCTTTGTCTCACCTCATGTCCTCATATGTCTACATAAAATCATACAAGTATTTATATTTGTATATATCAGTGCTTTTACATATATTATAAATGAAATGGAAATTCATGTATATACATATAGATTCATAAATAAATACACATGGTCTTTTAAAAACGGTCATTTTACAAAGTGAGTTGCCGCTAACTCTGACGCAATTATTAGTTAGTAAACATCCTAAACGTGTAGGAGTAACTACCTTTTGAATTTTCGAAAATCCAAATTTTCTGAATTTATAAAAAAGAAAATCTTTAAATTGCTATGTTCTAAGGTTGTATTTTATAAATTTGGACAGATCACTAAAAAGTGCGAATACATTCGACAAGTGCACTAAAACATTGTTTGAAACATTTCAATGTGTCACAAATAAATTATGATCTATACGCTGAAAACTTTTTTCAGTAAATCATAACAACCAATGCTCCATAACAAACGAGTATAATTTCATGGTTCACAAACATATAAAACATTACATTAAAAATAGATGAATTATCATTTTAAAATTTTTACGTTTTCTCACTAAATATTTTTTTTGCTTAAATTTGATTTTATTTTGCTTAATGTAACAGACATCAAAAACTCTTTTCAAAATTTAATAATGTTTTACTGTCACAGAATAAAAAATATCTCTTAGATATAATTAGAAATATAATTGGAGTTACCATTAATGTATATGGAGTACCATTAATGTATATTTATTCACTTTTGATATTAGAGCTTTAATTTTTTTATCTAGTTTTTTAAGTGTTCCAATCCAGGGAAATATTCTACCTATCATTCCTGAGCCATGATAACATGTCATGCTCCAGGATACCTGAGCACTTTACCATTCGTTTCAATGAAACTAAAACAGGAATTATTTATTTATTGTAGTACCTACAATTATAAAACATTCGTTTTGAAAATGTATCCTAAGAAAAATATATTAACTTTACTCTAGAGAACAAATTCCTAAATGAAGAAACTACCAGGGAAAAAATAATTCTTATTTGATCACCATGATTTCTTAAAATTAGTATAAATTAAAACTAAATCCGTCTATTATTTATGATACCATATCATTTAAAAAGGATTTGAAAATCTTACGAGAGATGTCTTTTTTCCTCTATATTTCTCTCTCAGGTTTTCTAATTCCCTCATGTTCATTAAAATAATATAACTTTTTAATCTTCTTTCAGATTCCTGAAAAATGCTGTCCTATGGAAAGATTTGAAAAATTTTCCCTGCAACAGCAAGATTAGCAACGGTTCTTCATATATTTCTCTCAAAAACCACTGGTTATTTTTCATCATGAATTTATATCTTTCCTTGCAGTTTGTGTACCTTCAGAGTGACTTATATGTGCATATTACCTTCCTATTGTCAACTAAACTTTAATTACTACTTCTTTAGAATACTGTGACTTTTCAGACTTTGGAACTTTTGGCAAAGGAAAATAGCTTTTATTTGTAATAGTTAGTATAGGGATGTAGTGTAATGTCTACATAACTTATTAAAAACTGTTATAATAGAACCTGTATCATTTATATTAATACATGTTGTTGTTCTATTTGTATGCATAATAAAGATGTTTATTAATTATAATATCATTAATTAGGTCTAAATCATATAAATTAAGACCTAAATTGGGGAAACTTTTACAATTAAAACTTAACAACTAAGTTATTTAACCGTCGAATATTATTTTGATTTACACAATCACATCTAAAATCTTACTATACTAATATTATTTTGATTTACACAATCACATCTAAAATCTTACTATACTAATATTTAAATAATTATTATGAAATATTTTATTTCATTTCTCTTAATTTTTTCCATTCTTATTGTAAGTGACCTCATAAACTCCTTTCGGAAATGCATATTCTTGCATATATTTCATATACATATAAATATATAATTCTTTATCTTTATTTAGTGTTTAATGAATTCCAGTCCAGTTCTGCAAACGTATTACACAACATCTTTTTGCCAGCAAATTTTGCTATGTTCCTGATTTTAAAGGTACTCAGACGTGCCTGGGTTGTTTAATGAAAGTATGTTTACCATTCTTTTAAAATAACTTAAAGTATTAAATACTTATTTATTACAGTATTTACAATCATGTATCTTTCCTTTAATCTAAAGAAAAATATTTATTCCCCATTCTGGAGATAATATACTTGAATGTATATAGTACCAAAAATCAAACTATAGTTATTTTAACACCGATTCAAATGTGAAACAATTCGTAGTAATTATTTCATTTTGTTTAAATTATTATTCAGAAACACGGTATCCAAGAATTATTTAAACTTTGTAAATTAAAAAGAAATCGAAAGTTGTGCCATATACCTGTAACTCTCTCTGTCTCTCTTCGTCTCCCTCTCCCAATCATGTCCTCACACAAATTTCTACACACACATACAAACACACACAAAAAATGTATATATATATAAAATAGTGTTTTTAACATATTATAAATAAAAATTGACATTCATATATACACTTTAATTTATAAATTAATAGTTGTAATTAACTCCTTGAATTTCCCCAAAACAGTTTTTTTAATTTATAAAAATGAAAATAGGAAGCTGTTAAATACTAAGGTTATGTTTGACATAAAGTTTATTAAATTTGAATATATTATTAATCAAACACGACTACATTCGGCAAATGTTCTAAATCATGAGGCATTTGATAGTGTTACAAATAGATCAAAATCTCAATTCTGGAGTACTTTTTCGGGTAAAATTTAATAACCAATTCTCCTTAACTAACGCGTATAATTTAATTTTACACACAGTCACACACTTCTAAAACCTTACTAAATGAATAATTTAATAATAATTTGAAAATATTACTTTCTCTCTATTATTGTTTCGCTTTACAATAATTGTAACTGACCTCACAAACTTCTTTTAAAATTAAATATAACAATTTATTGTCTTATAAAAATCATTTCCAGTTAACACGAAATATGATTTAAGTTAATTAATGTCAATGTATCGTGATACATTTATTTTTTTATAACTATAATTTCTTTATGTTTATCTTGTGAAGAATTCCAGTCCAGAAAAACTAACTATAGGACATCCTTATGCCAGATTAATTTGGTATGCTCCAGGATATTTAAATGTACTAAGATCTGGCAGTGTTACTTAGTGAGTGTATGATTACAATGCTTTAAAGTTAATTTAAAACATGAAATATTTATTTATTAAAGTAAATATAGTTATAAATAATTTTTTATGTGAATTCTATGAAAAATATTTATACTTCTTTCAGGAGATATCTCTTAGTAATAGACAGCAAATTATTCTTACTTGAACACCACTGTTTGTTGAAATCAATATTAAGTAGTATGGTATCCAAATATTTTTTATTATACTATTTAATGTTAAATTATATCAAAAAAATTGCCATACATCTCTCTTTCTCTCTCTCGCTCTCCTTCTTATGTTGTCACGTACAGTCGTATTCACACCCATCCCCACACCCACGCACAACGACGAGTAGAATTTGTTGCTACACACACACAGACACACATCGAAAACCTTACATCGGAAAATAATAAATTAATTATTATGAAAGGCTTATTGTCTCTCATAACTTTTCCTTACTTTATGTAACTGACCTCACAAATTCCTTTCAAAATTTAATATAACATTTTATTGTCAACCAATAACAAAAATCAATGTCAGATAATTAGAAAAAGGATTATTAATATAATTGTGTATTCATACATGTATGCGTTTGTAACTTATAATTCTTTACCTTTATCTAGTGTTTTAACTATTCCTGTCAAGAGAAACATTCTAAGCAAATTCCCAGTTCCATCACAATTAGCTATGCTACATATGTAAAACTTCTAAGACCTGCCATTCTAGCTTAGTGAAAGCGACTTTTGCTTTCTTTTGAAAATAATTAAAGCGTGAAATAATTATTTTTTAAAGTACCTACAATTTGGAAACTTTCCCCTTTAAAATGAATCTTAAAAATATATTACCCTTTATTTAGGGGATAAAAGTAGTAAATGAAGAAAGTAACAGACAAGAAATAATTATTATTTGTAAACCACGATTTATTGAAATTTGTATTCAGTAAAAATTATCAAAGTATTATTTGAGATATTATGTCAATTAAAAAGCAATTGAGAATTTTGCCACAGATCTGTATATTTCTGTCTCTCTCTCTCTCTCATCTTATGCGCCCCCTCCCACACACACAGTCATACACGTATGTATAAATCAGTGATTTTAGATACATTATAAATAAAATGGATATTCATGTATACACATATAGATTCATAAATAAATACAAATGTTCATGTAAAAGACAAGTTCCTACTACGTAGTTATCTACAGCTAACCCTGTAGCACTTATTAGCTTAGTAATGATCCTAAACCTGTAGGATTAAGTAACTTTTGGAAATATCCCAAATTTTTTTATTTATAAAAATGAATATCTGTGATAAGGTTATGTTGATAAATTTCGACAGATCACTAAAAGTGCGACTACATTCGACAAGTGCTCTAAACAACACTGCTAAACTTTTGAATGTGTTACAAATAAATTATGAATTAAATTGTGGAATACTTTTACCAGTAAAACTTAACAGCCAATGGTCCTTAACAGACGAGTATTAACTTTATGGTTCACAAACATCTAACACCTTACATTAAATACAATTAAATAATTATTTTGAAATTTTTATTTTGTCTCACTATCTGTCTAATTTTGCTTAAGGTTTACTTTTTCTTGCTTAATGTAACAGACATTACAAGTTCTTTGAAAAATTTAATAACATTTGACTGTCACACAATAAAAAATATCCAATAGAGTAAATTAGAAATATGAGTGGCTTTAATTACCATTATTGTTTATTAATACACTTATGCATTTGTAGCTTATTTTTTTATAAATCTAGTGTTCTAAGTATTCAAGTGCAGAGAAAATTTACAAATCATCACTATACAAGCATAATTTTTCATGCCCCAGGATACATAAGCACTTAGAGGTGCTAGAGTTTCTTAGTGAAAGTACGTTTACTATTCGATTCAATGAAACTGAAGCAAGGAATATTTATTTATTACATTACCTACATTTATAAAACTTTGGTTTTTAAAATGTATCTTAAGGAAAATATTTTTACTTTAGCCTGGAGAGATATTTCGACAAAGCCGAAACTACCAGGCAACAAATACTTTTTATTTGATCACCCCGGTTTGTTAAAAATAGTACTAAGTAAAACTAAATCCATCTATTATTTATGTTACCTTATCATTTAAAAAGGAGACGAAAATCTTCTCACGTATTTTCTCTCTTTTTCTCTGTCAATCTCTCCCAGATCTTCTAATGGTCTCATGTACATTTAAAATACTATAACTTTTCAACCATCTTTTAGATTGCTGAAAAATGCTGTCCTATGGTAAATTTTCTCTACATTGAGAAAATTG
Source organism: Dolomedes plantarius (assembly GCA_907164885.2). Classification (NCBI taxonomy): domain Eukaryota; kingdom Metazoa; phylum Arthropoda; class Arachnida; order Araneae; family Dolomedidae; genus Dolomedes; species Dolomedes plantarius. Next base: position 128,086,885 of record OU015494.1, on the reverse strand, counting down.
GCTATGGTTCTACATATATTGCTCTCAAATACAGCTCGTTATTTTTCATTATAATTTTATATGTTTACTTAACAACTTATGTAACTTCAGAGTGACTAAATTGTGCATATTACTTTCTAATTGCCTACTAACCTTTAATTACTACTTTTCTAGAATGCTGCGACTTTTCAAACTTTGGTATTTAGCGCAATGGGAAACATACTTTTTTTTGTAATATTTTTTAAAGGGATGGAGTGTAATGTCTTCATAACTAATTACAAACTGTTATAATACAAACTGTGTCATTAGATATAATACTTTTTCTTTGTTCTGTTTGTTTGTATAACAAAGATTTTTTGAATGAATGTAATCAAATATATATGAAAGTAATAAAATTATCTACTCTAATGTAAATATCTTTATCTCGAGAGTTTATGACCGAAGAAAGATAGGAAAAAATATTTGACAGTCAAAAACCTTTTTAAATTATCTGGTGGTCTTAATTTCTAAAGGATCATGGCTTTCAATTTAATAAAACTCTTTTAATTTCAAAGTTATTAAAATAAAAATGTTTATTACTTATCTAACAATTTATTCCACAAATTACAGTAAATTTGTGGTTATGTATGTGAGCGAATATAAAAGGTGAAACTTCTTTTACATTCATATTTTCATATCATTCAGACTTACAAAACAAGTCATGTGAACAGAAAGGGCTGTTAAGCAGTACTATATATACTAATAATTTAAACTTTGTTAAGTAATTTTATTTTATTGGAAATGCAAATTTTGCATTTCTAACTACACACGGAAAAGCAATGTTTTCTGCAAGTTATTGAAAGAATTGAGTTTTATCCCTCTCGGTTTTTATAATGAATCTTAGGAACCCTTGTTTTTATTGAAAATGTAAACGCTTTTGAATGAAGGAAATCACACAATATAATGTGGGAAATTTAGTATAAGGGATAAAATTAGACTTTCTAATTTTATTTATCTTATATTTTAAATCTGATTATTCAAGAAAAAATTACATTTTTTATAACTGATCATGGATGGAAAATGATTGTTTATTACCATTTATTGCAGGTTTCCAAAATTTATTTCAGATTTTCTCATTTTTAAAGCGATGATCAACATGTAGATATCAATGAACGATTTGTAGAAATATATAGAAATATATATATATATATATATATATATATACACTAGCGGACCCGACAGACGTTGTCCTGTTCAAATGTTGCAATTCAAGCTGAAGTATCCGGCGATGCCCGGGATTTTAAGAACGTTTGTTAACCAAAATCAATTTAAAAATTAGCACAGTATAAATAACATAGAAAAAATATATGGGAAATGTTATACATATCTCAGAATTTCATCCTTTCATCGTTGTAGTACTAAAATCTGAAAAGTAAAAATGACAAATTCTCTAATGTTTGTTAACCAAAATTAATTTAAAACGAAACACAGTATAAATAACATAGAAAAAAAACCACGGGAAATCTTATACACATGAATAAAAGAAAAAACCCAATGTCAAAATATATAAATTTGTAATAAAAACAATTTCGAATATATTATGTATAGACATGAACCAACGAGAAATTTCTATTCCGTTCATCTAAATGAATATTCACTTTTCAAAAGGTATTTTTCTTTCAAAGAGTAATTATATTTTTATAGAAAGCAAAACACGTTTTAAGGAACAATCAACAATAATACATCAACATTGTTAAATTTTTTCACGAATTAATTCATTAATTAATTTATTACATATAAGTTATTACGCTAAACTTAACTAACAGTAACATATAACTAAAAGGTATTAGTTATGAATTAGCTATATCAGATAATGCTAGAAAGTGCCTGAATTCATGTAAATGAATCATTCTTGTTATGAGATAAATACTTATTCAGGTTTTTATTTCAGGTACATTGGAAAATAACCGGACCTTGGATAAGATCACTTGATATCTTCCTGTGTAATTTTTAATTCCTTTTCCTTTGTTCTTATCCAAAACTCCGTGATTCCATCTACCTCCATCTTTTCACTATGGAATTTTAATTTTACGATCTGTGACAAAATGTTGCAGAAGGCTTGGGTGAATGAATATTTAGGAACAGAGGATATCATGTTCATTGGGTCATCAAACGCAAGAACTGCATTTTATTTTGACCAAAAAAGGGAAGAAAACGTTGGAGATTCTTCAGCAACTCAGCAGACATAGAAAACATTTCTAAACCGGTTGAAAATGATTTTTCTCCTTCAAAATTTGATGTTGGAAACGACACAGGTAACGGAAAAATATTAGAAAAATCAAATTCAAGTGTCAATAAATGATGTGTGGTTTTTTGAGCAGTTGAAATCATTTTTCTCTTATTCAGAAAACTTTTATACAATTCTCATAGCGACCACTGATGTTAATCTACTAATGGAAAATTTTAGATATGTTTAAATTTGGTTCTTTAATATTACTTTTATTCGAAGTTTAAATTTATTTTTTTGGAGACTATTGAAATATATTTTATATTCTCTTTGTTTTGAAAGCTGTCGTAATTCGTAAATTTGACTGACATTTTTCCCCAATGTTAGATTTATAGTTTTTTTGGCGGATTTAAAAATAACATTTAAAGAATATAGTAACAGAACATGTTGCAAAATAATCAGTTTTTTATTTAGAAATTCTGTGAAACCCTGCAGAGGCTGATTTGGCAGTGGATGAACAGATTAGCAATATAAGGCTAAAATTTCAGACTATTATTCCTCAACCACAGATTTCGGTCTAGATACATCCAATCTTGAGTCTTTGTAAGAAAATTCCCTTTTTCTGTTAATACTTGTAGAAGATGTCTTCTTACCCGAAGCTAAATTCTGGTGAAGTTATCCCCCTTGATCAAAAAATGAAATGTTTAAGAAAAGAATCTCACATCTGATGTAAATTATAAAATACTTTAAAACCTGAATATTTATTTACTATAGTAACTACAAATATAACACTTTCTCTTTTAAAATGAATCTTAAGAACGATATTTATACTTCCTTCTAGAGATAAAATTCGTGAATGGGTAAAGTAAAACACAATAAATTGTTCTTATTTGAATACCGCTATTTATTAAAATTGAAATTAAGTAGCACAGTATCGAAGTGATATTTATAATACTATATCATTAAAATAAAATTAGAAAATTTTGACATACAGGTGTATCTCTCTCTCTCAGTCTTTCCTTAAACAAACAAGCACACACACTTGCACTCATATGTATATATATATGTATATATATATATATATATATATATATATATATATATATATATATATATATATATATATATATATATATATATATATATATATATATATATATATATGAACGATTTGTAGAAATATATAGAAATATATATATATATATACTAGCGGACCCGACAGACGTTGTCCTGTTCAAACATTGTAATTCTAGCTGAAGTACCCGGCGATGCCCGGGATTTTAAGAACGTTTGTTAACCAAAATAAAATTAAAAATTAGCACAGTATAAATAACATAGAAAAAATATATGGGAAATGTTATACACATCTCAGAATTTCATCCTTTCATCGTTGTAGTACTAAAATCTGAAAAGTAAAAATGACAAATTCTCTAATGTTTTTTAACCAAAATTAATTTAAAACTAAACACAATATAAATAACATAGAAAAAAACCACGGGAAATCTTATACACATGAATAAAAGGAAAACCCAATGTCAAAATATATAAATTTGTAATAAACTCCTCAGAATTCAGCTAGAATTAGCCTTTCATCATTGGGGCAAAATAAAGAAGCTGAAATTACAGGCTTATCAGAAATTTCCAATAGAACCATGATATGACTCCAGCGTCCCTCTTAAAAAATGAAGTGTTTGATTGAGGGCTGCAAACCATTTAATCCTCTCCTCATTTAACTCCTATAAACATCTTCTACATATTAAATTCCTTTTCTCTCCATAATAAACTCGTCAGAATTTTGGTAGATTCAGCCTTTCATCATAGTACCACTAAAAACTGAAATATCTTCTCCAGAAATATAATTTTATTAATTTCAATAATTTAACACAGACAAATGTATAAATTACACAAAAGTTTTTTAATCAACATTTGAATAATTCGTAAATGAAAAAGCATATGAAAATAAAGATAATATGAATTTCCGGAATCGAAATTAACTACCCTTAATTTTTAATTAATAAAAACCCAACATAATATGAATGAAAACGATAGTTCTTTAAAACCATATGAAAATAAAGCTATTATAAAGATAATAATAAAAAAAGCATAGGAAAATAATGCGTGCGCATGAATTCAACGTTACGATATAAAGATAGTAATAAAAATCTATATACATACAAAACAGTTCCGTAACTGACTGACTGACTGATTGACTGACTGACATACAACTTACAGACCAAACCGCTGGACCTAAAGGACTGAAATTTTGCATGGCCATTCTTCTTATAGTGTAGGGGTGCACTAAGAAAGAGTGTTGAAAAATGCTTCTTAGATTTTTTAAAATTAAATTTTTAAGCTGTTTTTATTACTTTTTTTAAGTTTGCATTTAAAATAATAATTTGAGGGTTATAAAATTTATATCACGAAAAAGATCATAAAAAATCCTTTAAAATGAAATATTTTTCGAATCTTTACCTTCATTTTCTGATTTTTGGTGAATTTTTAAAGATTAATTTTTAGAATTTAATTTATTAAACACTGATCACGTGATTTCTTTTTCTGGTACTTTAAATAAATTTATCGTCATGTAACAACGAAATGGACAAAAAAATTATTTTTTCTTGCTAATGCGGCAGACCATTGGACATTATCCAAAACAATATTAAAATAAAGTAAAAGATATGTTCCTCAAACTGTACTATATTACCTGTACTATATTCTTTAGTATGTCCTACTAGATTTAATTTGAATATTTTCTTCGACATTATTTTGTCTTTAAAAATATCCCTTACAATTATTTTATAAATATATATATTTTTTTTTTACATTATTTGTATACATTGATCGTCGTATTTATTATATATATATATATATATATATTGGCATCAATTGCATACATTGACGTTGTATTTAATTTGAATGTACTCCGTAGCGAAGTGCGTGTTTTCAGATGGGTTGGAATACTAAAAGTTTAAAATAGTGCCGCCATCTACTGCAGGTATGTGAATCGAAAGTAGCATTCTTGAAAAATTTTTGGTTATTTATTAATTAAAAATTTTGGAAAGTTCTTGTGGGTCGGTATTTATACATGTGGGAACAGTTTTAAGATTTATAAATTATCAACCTACACAGGTGATAATTTATCCGGCGTTGCGCGGGATATTAAGAATGTTTGTTAACCAAAATAAATTTTAAAACTAAACACAGTATAAATAACATAGAAAAAAAGCATGTGAAATGTTATACACATCTCAGAATTTAGGTAGATTGAGCCTTTCATCATTGTACCATTAAAAAATTAAAAATGTCAAATTGTCGAATATTTGTCAACCAAAATCAATTTAAAAACTAAACACAGCATAAATAACATAGAAAAACAGCACGTGAAATGTTATACGCATGAATAAAAATTAAACCCAATATTAAAACCATAAATTTACAATAATTTCCTCAGAATTCAGATAGATTTAGCCTTTCATCATTGAAGCAAAAAAAACCTGAAAAGTAAAACATAAAATATATGCATTTATAATAAACCACTAAAAGCTGCAAAGGAAAAATGTCATATTGTCTTTAGGAAAGTAAAGAATTTTGAAAAGTAAAGCTGAAAAGTAAAAATCTCAAATTTTCGAATGTTTGTTAACCAAAATCAATTTAAAAACTAAACACACTATAAGTAACATAGAAAAGATTTAGCCTTTATCATTGGAGCATTAAGTCCTGAAAAGTAAAACATAAAATATATAAATTTATAATAAACCTACAAAAATCCATTCAAAAACTAAACGCAGTATAAATACCATAGAAAAAAAAGCATACGAAATGTTATACATATCAATAATATAAAAACCCAATTAAAAATGTATAAATGTATAATAAACTCCTCAGATTTCATCATAAAAAAGCTGAAAAAAAAATAAAAATAAATAAAAATAATAATTTTAAAAAATAATAAAGTAAAATTAAAATTAAAATTAAAAAATAATAAAATAAAATGAAATAATAATTAAAGTAATAATAAAATAAAAGCTGAAATAATAAAGCCTTAAAAAAAAGCTGAAATAACAGGTCTAGCAAAATTAAACAACTCTGGATTCGAAACCGGGTCGAGAGCATTGCACTTCCCGAACTGGCGACCTTCCGAATGCGCCACGATGACACGGCGTTTTATTGAGTAAAGTGAAATATATTCGGTATTGGAAAGTTGTGGGCTGGTGATTATACATGTCAGAGGAGTTTTTAGTTAGAAATAAGTGAGCAGGATAGAAGCTTAATCTTTAGCTCTTCAATAAACACAAAGATATAGGCGAGGGAGATTGCAGTAGCGATTAAAAAAGATCTCGTGTCAGTTAGCGTGGTTGATTCAAATTTTCCATCGCGTGAAGAGAGTATCAATATGCCGTTGGATATGATCCATTTTAGAGTATAAAATCTGACTTGAAAGATTATTATTTTCATTTATTATTCTGGTTTAATATGTGACTTGAAACTTTTTGATTTTATTTATTTTTATCTTTTCGCTCGCTGTTTGCTAACTAAACCTAACGTGGACGCCATTATCCAGAGGGCCGATTCCACAAACTGTAACAGCTTCCATTTACAGGACGCACCCCCTTATAAATTGTTGGTTTTTTATTAATTAATTAAAAATATAGAAACATTTTCAATCGAATCAAATTGTGAATCTAAACCATTCTCGATTCAACTTAATCGCACACTCAAAATTTCATAAAAATCAGTCCAGTCGTTTAGGAGGAGTTCAGTTACATACACACGGACAGAAGAAATATATATATAAGATATATATATATATATATATATATATATATATATATATATATATATATATAGAGAGAGAGAGAGAGAGAGAGAGAGAGAGAGAGAGAGAGAGAGATGCTCCTTTATAGACGATTATAATTTAATGTTACTTACACACACACATATCTAAAATCTTACTGTGAAGATAATTTAATAATTATTTTAAAATGCATATTTTATATCGCTTATAATTTTTTGGCTTTCTGATAATATTTGACTCACAAAATCGTTTCAAAATTTAATATAACATTTCACTGTCACCAAATAACAAATATCACTTATAGTTAATAAGAAATATGTGTTAAGAAATCTTATTGGTTATTCATACATTTATAGGTTTAAAACTTATAATTTTTTGGTTTTTTGCAGTATTTTAAGAATTGTAGTCCAGAGGAACGTTCCACGCAACATCCTTGTTCCAGCATTATTTGCTATTCTACAAGATATTGTATAAGAAATAAAACGTGCATGTGCTGCTGAGTTAGTGTTTGTTTACATTACTTTAAAACATGGGCGGATCCAGCCGATTTTCAAGGGGGGGGGCTCTCTTCCACCCGGGGGGGGAGGGAGGTTATGGAATATCCCCTGCTCAGCGGAGGGACCGAGAGGCCTCCCCAGAAATTTTTTTAAATATACAGTGCTTGAAAATTCTTCTTAGGCTATTTTAAGTGCCTCAAAAGCAACTTAAAATATTATTTTAAACCAAGAAATTTACATTCTCTCCCAATGTAACATGAAAACCATGGTATTTTATTCAAATACGATGCATTTGAATTTTTATTTTAATTAATAAACATCTTGGTACAGTTTTATAACATATTGGTACATTTTTCATAATGTTATTGTTATGTAAATAATTTCAGACCTAATTAACTTAAATGTTACAAAATTGTCTCAAATCTTAAACTGTTCCGGACAAAGGATCATATCAGCCTATATTACGTAAAGACAGTATTTATAAATCTAATTCAACCTATTAAAAACTTTTAATATGTTATATTTAATAAAGTAAAATACATTGCTCCCTTTGTTCAAGCTGTGATAATTTAACATATAAAAGAAACTGATATTTGGACAATTTTATGTAGGTTTGAGGTGACAAAAAAAAAGTTTTGGCCTAAAGAACAAAGTCCAACTTCCTTTTCTTCATTTTAGCAAACCTATCAACGACTTTAATTGCATCAACTTTGTCGGCAATTCCTCTGTGAATGTTTAGCAGTGCTAATGCTACATCCTCTCTCATGGTTGTTCTCATCCAGTCCTTCAACCTTCGAAGGGTTGAAAAGGACCTCTCGGCAGTAGCTGTGCTAACCGGCAGAGTTGCAAAAATCTTCATCAATTCGTGTATTGCAGGATAAACCTCTTTGTCACACTTGATGAGAGTTTCAATGCCTGTTTCTGTAATTTCTTCATTTTTTGTCTTTGGTTGCTGATTTAACCATTTGTTTTGCCACAGGGCAACTTCATTGCTAAAAACAGCTCCACTATGGCTTGAAATTTTCCCCACAGCAAACTGAAATCTAGAAAACAAGACCTTAGCTGATTCTCTTAGGTTTGTTGGGGACATTTTAACAACAGAAGTGGGTATCAGGATTGATAGTTCAAGGAGTTTCATAATGTCATCGGGGAATCTATCTTTGATATCTTGAAGTATCCTGTCTAATATAGGAGTGTAAATTGTTACTCTGTAGAATCCCTCAAGCTCGACAATGTTGGGTTGGTTCGGTTTTTTTGCCTTTGAGCAATACGAGGCAAAGACACCTCCGTACCCATATCTTCAGCTAAACCTGTTGCTACAAGATATACATCATGGAAAAACTCTTCACACTCTGATCTTCTCTGTTCCAAGGTAGAACAAGTAGATTGAAGAGCTTCACTGTCTTCTTTTTGGTCAATGCAGTTTTTTTGGAATAGCCGGCTGAGAGGAAGAGTGATAGCTAATATGTCTGCTAGAGACGCTATGGAAACTATGAAAGAACTAGTGCTTATATTATTTAAAAGAGACAGTGCTTTGGTTGCTGCTTCGGTTTCTTTCCAAGTACTTACAACTTCAAGCACTTCATGAATTTTCGGGAGGCTTGAACAAAACAAATGAATACTATCGTGGCGTTCCACCCATCTTGTTTGGCAGAGCCCTATAAGCTGTCTGCCTAATTTTTGTTTTAAGACAGAGTTTATCTTTGGGCTTGCTGTAAAAAAAGAAATAACTGTTTTTATAGTGTCGACTGCACTTCTGACCTCTTGAATCTTAGAGGCCTTTGTCAGTGTCAAATTCAAAGCATGGTTTAAGCATGGGCAATGGGTAGCGTTGACAGCACAACGTTTCACAGCATTTACTGTTCTCTTTACCTCAGACACCATACTAATAAATCCATCAGTGGCTATTCCTACACAGTTTTCTGGATCCAAAATTACTTTTTTTTAATTAATCCAAGCACAGTACTTCCTATCACTTCACCAGTCAAGGAGGGTTCACTTAAATTAGTTAAGTCTTCTTCTTGTGCAAAAGCTTCAACGGGTTTTCTGGAATCCACAAAGTCCAGGAAATCTTCATAAACATTTCCCTCGTAGCAGTAGCGTGTGGAAAATGTCAATTGTGAATCATGAGCAGCATCTGTTGTTTCATCAAATAATATGCTATAGTATTTTGCAGCTTTGATTCGGTCCAATATGACATTTCGGACTTCAGTTCCGCAACAGTTGATTAATTCATTTTGAACCGTTTTACTAGAGTACATTGCATTAGCGCATGCTTACTGGAGATGTTTTCTGAGATTCTCATCTCCTGATTCGATACGAAAACGCGCCAGTTCTCTGAAATTTCCTTCGTTTTGGGTTTGAATTTAATTTATTACGCGACCCGTTATTCAATAACCACAAGTCAACACACACTGAACCTGTCTTTGTGTCACTCACGCTGTGCGACGGCAGGGAAAGGGATCTTGATGCGACTGGTGATGGGGCGCGGCGATCGTGTATCTATTTTTGTACACTAGACTTGACCTTCAAGCGAAATGCACTCCACTGACGCACTTCTAATCGACAAGCAAGTTTAAACTTAACATTTATTTCCCCAAAAGTTGGCACTAGCGCTACATATTATTTGTTACTTTATTTTCTTTGCTTCTTGTAATCTTGAGTTCTTTCTCTAAATTAAAAAACATGACCTAAAGGGGGGGGGCTGCAGCCCCCTCAGCCCCCCCCCCCTGGATCCGCCCCTGTTTTAAAAAGACTTTGAAGCATGAAATATTTATTTATTACAGTAACTAAAGTTTCTTAACTCAGTTACTCTTAACGGGTTCAGTTAAGACTCTAAACGGGTAGGAGTAACTAATATCTGGAATTTCTATAAAACCTGATATTTTTGATTTTCTAAATAATAAAATCTTAAAACTGTTAAAGTTTTATTTCACATGTAATCTCTGACATTTCACTCAATAAGGTCAACTATTCCACAAATTCTATGAATCATAGGTAGGGAGTTTTGAATGTATTACAAATAAATTAAGATCTAAATCTTACATACTTTTACAGGTAAAACTTAACACACAATACTCCTTAATAGACGAGTATGATTTAATGTTACAGAAATTTCTAATACCCTGTAGTGTGTGTGTGTGTGTGTGTAAGAGAGAGAGAGAGAGAGTGAAAGAAAGTCAGTCAGTCAATAAGCACGAAGTTTAAAACACTTAAGTTTGCACATTTTAGAACATTGGCATTACATTGACATTACATTGACAGAACATTTTACATATGCACAGCTTGATGGCAACACATTATTACATGAACAGCTAGATCAATTTCCCAACTTCATATATGCGTGATTTATTGATTAATGAATAGAAGAGATATGAGATTTATTGCCGAGCCATAATTAAGCAAAGGTATTGTCTTCCATTTAGAACAACGTGATTTTAGAAAAACTGAATGCGAGATCGGACAATGAGTGTTTAAAATATTATGAATGTTTTAACTCTTTTTCGGATATAAACGTTTTTTAACAAAAGTTTGAGGCAACAGATAAGATTATATCACTTAAGACTCTTAAATTTTGAAGAATGCAGCAATGCAGCAAAGTCAAATCACCCTGTCATTCAAGATTTTTCCTTGTCTTTGCTACCTTCTCTACTGACTCAAATCCATAATGCGTGAGGAAATAAAAAGAGTTAAGAATAGATTAAAATAATATTATTAATATAAATGTACAGAAACAATCTAACGGTGAATAAATAGGTGAGTAATGGTAAAGTGATGTCTGCAACCACCGGTGGAGTTTCAACCTGGATGGCCTTAGTAACCATATCGGGCCCCATCCGATGCAATATAATAGACCATAAGTATAATAGGAATGACGTCCGTATATAATTTATATTAGACAGAAGTTCTGATAAAAAGTTTTAAGTTTAAAACTCTTCCTCTGTTCTAAGAATTATGAAAAATAATGAATTTTACAAGATGTCTGAAACATCAACCACATATCAACACAAAAATTTGCAAATTTTTCATCATAAATCTTAATAAGAATAAATTTTTCTAATCCTATAGAATAAATTTTTAAAATCCTATAATATGTCAACCACTAATACAGAATTTTTTTCTACTTCCTTTAACCCCACGGATCAATAGAAGAAAATAAACATACTTTGTTAAAAGGTACTTTTACGTATAGACAGAAATATAAACTAGTATAAAACGTATTTTAGTATGCATATAAGAAAGACAATTACCAATTTTTTTTCTTTTAATTTATACAACTTGCAAGTAAAATATTCTGAATTTTGGCTTTAAAGATATGAATTTTGTTTAAACATTATATGATCTGAATTTTTTTCCAAACACGGCAGGTAGATTATCTTTCAACAGTTGACCATGTAACTAAATTCACAAAATTTAAATCGCAATAGAAAATAACAAATGATCTGTTGATACAAGACGATAATTCTTACGAAAGTATCAATTTGTTTCTCATAAAAGGATCGATCTACTTAATGAGTACGTCTTCAAATAAATAGCATATGTTGTATCCTAGACAGCATTGCAATATAAATATGGATGGTGCCCCAAATAGGCAGTAAATGAATACTATTATGGCATCATAAGTCCTTTTAAATCATGCGAACAAGTTTTGCAAACTAACCTATTGCAGTTATTTTAAAATAATAAGTTTAGCATTTTATTTTCAAAAATACGTTTGACAAATATGAAAACCTACGTCTGATAAATATAAAAACATTCGAAAACTAGTGAGACGTAGTTGAAAAGTACTGGGTACGACAGTGTTAAAAAACAGTGCTTAATATGAAGATTTTGTGAAGCAGATGTTGCGGAAAAATTTAGAAGTGGAAGTTATACGGAAGGTATCCTTCACTATTTATTAAAATATAACACTTATTTATATGGTCTGCAACTTGTAATAGTTCTTAACACTAGGACCGCCGTCAAAAACGTATACCTAGAACCGACGAAGTGGTAATTTTGACCGATGTGGTCTACAGTGCTATATTATCGCTTGCAGGTCATTTTTTACTCATAATATCGTTTATTACAATTATTATCAGCATTTCCAATATTATATGTTATAATTATTTCTACAATGAAAAAGGTTTTTAATGAGGAATTGTATAGACTTTTTTAAAAAATTTAAATAAAAACAAAAAAATCATAAATGAAATTAAACATTGTGCAATATAGTATTTCCATTACACAGTCTGTCGCAATAAATATATGAACCCAGTAGAAATCGAGCTACAATCACGAAACTTCGCAGGAATGTAATCTGGTAAGAGATATGCAAATGATTAAAATTTCGGCGCAAATGAGACAAGGGTAAGCGTGCTATGCGCATATGAGATGCTCAGCTGGGAGAGTTTAATAGCATAATTGCTCGTGCCATAGGGTTATTCAAACAAATCTGTCGCCTTGGAAGGACGGTATTGTGATTAGAGATGTCTCTAAGACGTAACCGGCGACAGTGCGAAAAGTTGTCGGACTTTGAAAGAGGGCGTATAGTAGGCCTCAGAGAAGCAGATTGGTCGAATAGGCGTATCGGCTGCCACCACTGTCGGAGCGATATGATAGTTGCTCTTTGTTGGCAACAATGGATCACGGAAGGGATAGTCTACCGTCGCGGAGGGTCAGGGCGTCCCGGAACACAAATGCACGCGAGGATCACGCAATCATAAGAGCGGCCACGTCCGCCCCAACATCGTCGCTTGAATCGGTTCGACGCCATTTACCACCTTCCAGACATCCGGTGGTATCAAGGGAAACCATTAGGAGACGACTGACCGACGCAGGTATAAGGAGCTGACGTCCATTAAGACGCCTACCACTGACCCCACATCATAGGTAGTGTCGATTGGATTTCTGCCGACCTCGTGCAAGCTGGAGTGTGGCCGACTGGAGGTGTGTGATCTTCAGAGACGAATCCGGATTCACTTTAATGCTGATGACCAGCTCATATGCGTGTGGAGGCGGCCAGGCCACCAGTCCGATACGGCATTTGTTGTCGAGAGGCCTACGGAGATTACACAAGGTGTGACAGTGTGCGGAGCGATTTGTTGGGACACCCGATCACCTCTAGTCGTCCTTCAATAGGTCGTCCTTCTTTCCCGGATTCAAGTTCACCAAAATGTAATCTGGCCCAAGGCCGTAGGTATCAATCACCTTCTGAGAGTAGATCTCAAGTCTATCTGATTCTTTTTCGGTCCGAGGTTCTCCACGAAAACTCTAAGCACCTCCCTGGAACATATTTCGTCCTATCATGCGTTGGTTTTTGTGCTTAGACGCTGATTTGTTGAAATCAGTCACATCAGCTATTTCCAACATTCGAGAATTTCCCACGCAGAGGATTTTAGCGTAACGAACAGCCCTTTTGTGCATGAATAATGTCGGACTCTCGGAATGTGGCCTTTGTCGCCAGCTGACACCCTCTTACCAGAAGACAAGGAGAGGAATACCGCCCTCAGCCCGGCGATGACCATCAGTCAGTTAGCTTGACACCAGAGTTAAACCCAGTTCACGCCCCCCTCTGTTGCCAAGGACAGGGGTGACAAAAACACATCAAATATTCACACGACTGACTGCTTGAAGAATTTCCTATTCTTCACAGCACCTAAGAAGGGCCAAGCCTTCTCAAGGGAGGTAAGATTCACAATGTAAAAGAAATTAATTAGAAAATTGTATCGTGTTTCTTCATTTTTTTTCATTTCTATTCTCCAAGATGGATTATTAACCCCTCAATTTCTTTCTATTTATCACTGTTACATCCTTGCCTAAATAGCATGTGAATTTTGTTTATAAACGTTATAAATCCTATGTTCATGTGTATAATAAATTTGGCCAATAATCTCATAAAAGCATATTATTATGTTAAATTGATTATTTGAAAAATTTATATACTTATCACTTTGATCTCCCATTTTGTGATTAGAGATTTTATTGTTTTTTTTTTTGGGGGGAGGGGGGGTTATTAAATTTGTGTCTCAGCAATTAGCGCGAATTCGTGTGTATAACATGTGTATTAGAGTTTTTTCTTTGGCCTTCTAATAAAATATTCATATTTAAATAAATAAAAAATATGCCCTGATAAAAATAAAGAAAATCTCCTTGAATATCTTGAAAGAATACATTTAAAATATAATTTGTGTACTTCCCATACACCGGGAACAATGAGCATTAAATTTCCTGAAACGCAACCGAGAATCACAGGAGATAACTTAGAAAATGATATTTTAGAGGCTGTACGAAGTATTTTTCGATCCGATTAAAATCAGTTTTGTTGGTGGAGCAAGAAAAATATCCTAGAACTAAAATCGAAACTAAAATAAGATTGCTTCTCTTAAAACTGTAAACTATTTAGCTTCTTAGGATAGTAAGAATCTTCTTATTTTGAACTAATGTACATCCTTGTCAGGACAAGGGTCATTAGTTTTAGTTGTCTTCGGGATCTGTTAACAAAAGGTAATATTGGACATATCTTTGATTTTTCGAATTTGATTTGAAAATTCCGTTACTTTTTATCTTCTCATAAAAGTTACTTTTTTTGGGCCTATTTTCCCAGAATTATATTAAATTTTTGGTTTCGTATTTGATTCTGTTTCTTTTCGTCCTGTTCAAGATTGAAATTTAAATCTTTCATTCCTTTAACAGACAAGCCATTACAGAAATTTGAATCTACCGCCAACTCCAAGGATTTCTTGAGTATAGAAAGTTTTTCGGAAGAAATGGATATAGTATTCGAAAAAGAAATATTTTTAAAAAATGACTATTGAAATTAGTCATACAAAATAGAAACAGGAAAGAGACATAAATGTCAATATTTCTAAAAGAAACCCGAGCATTTTAATTTCTTTAAATTTTAAAATCTGTTTTTCCTTCTTTTTCCCAATGCGATAGGCACTTGTTTGGAGTCATTCGTCCAACCACCGTGAATTAGAAGGGTTCTTCACTATAGGAACAACATTTAGGGTGATCCAACATTGCTTTGCTATGAGGGTGCCACAACAATTAAGACGGAGCATCCTCAAGACACTTGAAATCTAATGGTGAAAGAGGTGAAACAGAATGGTGAAAATAACACATAAAAGATAATGCAACATTTTTGGTTTTCTTTTGTGAATACTTTTACCTTGTGAAATTTTGGAAATATAAGTCAATGTTATAATAAATAAAATGAAAATTATTGTATGTACATATAAGTCAGAATTTTAACTTAATTATAAGTCAGAATTTTAATTATTTTTGGGGGGTATTTTGGAAATATAAGTCAGTGTTATTATAAATAAAATAAAAATTATTGTATGTACATATAGATTCAAAAATACACATGTTGTTTTAAAAAACGATGATTTTACAGAGTGAGCTACCATTAACTCTGATGAAACAATTATCTGAGAAAAGATCCCAAAAGTGTAGGAGTAACTGCTTTTTGAGATTTTCCAAAATCCGATTTTTTTTCAATTTATAAAAAGTAAAATCTTTAAATTGCTATCTTCTGAGGTTATATTTGATAAATTTGGAGAGATCACTAAAAAGTGCGACTAAATTCGACAAGTGCTCTATAACATTGCTTGATTGAAACATATCAATGTCTTGCAAAGAAATTATGATCTATATTCTGGAAAACTTTTACCAGTAAATCTTAACAACCAATGCTCCTTAACAGACGAGTATAATTTAATGATTCACAAACATCTAACACATTACATTAAAAACAATTGAAAAATCCTTTTAATATTTTTATTTTGTCTCAGTAACTGTTTTTTGCTTAAGGTTGATTTTATTTTGCTTAATGTAACAGACATCATTAACTCCTTCCAAAATTTAATAATATTTTACTGTCACACAATAAAAATATATCCCTTAGAGTTAATTAGAAATATAAGTGGAGTTAATTGCCATTAATGTATATTAATACACTTATGATATTATAGCTTATATTCCTTCTTTTATCTAGTGTTTTAAGGGTTCCAGTCCAGAAAAATATTCTACCTATCATCCCTGTGCCAGCATAACTTTTTATGTCCAAGGATACATCAGCACTTACAAGTGCCAGTATTGCTAAGTCAAAGTACGTTTACCATTCATTCCAATTAAACTAAAACAGGAAATATTTATTTATCGCAGTAACTACAATTATAAAACTTTCGTTTTTAAAATGTATCTCAAGAAAAACATTTAAACATTTTTCTAGAGAACGAACTCCTCAATGCAGGGACGGATTTACATATTTTTATGCCCTAGGCCAAAGCAACATTTTGCGCCCCCTTCCTTCCATTTTAATTTTTGACTTATAACATTAGATTTAATATACATTAAGAGTTTTTGAAACATATATACTTAATAAACATTTGAATAACATATTTTTAATAAAAGTTTTCTGCATAATTTCTTCTAATTTATCTAAAAATTACAATTAAAATTTTTTCCTTCGTGCTTTCACCCATGAAAATTTTTCAAAAGTTTCTTTGAAATCAACAGATCTTGTTAAATCTGCTTCAATGCAAAGAAATGCCAAGGTATTTAGTTTGTCTTGTTGCAGCAAAGATCTTAAATGATCTTTGATTCTGTTTAGTGCAGAAAAAGAACTTTCTACAGCGGCATTTGTGGCAGGTGTGCACACAAACATTCTCAATACGATATAACATTTGGATACACTGTTTGTAATCCACTTTCACGTAGCCACTTGCAAATTGCTAGGGGACTTTTCGAACCAATGCTGCACTCAGTTTTATGAGATTTTAGATGTTGCAGTTCATCACATAATGCAGGCTCCAAATCATCTTTAAAAATTGCCTGTAATTTTATTCCCTCTTCTTCAAGCTCAGGAGAAGTCAGTGACCAAATTTTCGTAATTCCTTTAAATTTTTCACCGAGCTCCCTATAAGCTTTTG
Source organism: Dolomedes plantarius (assembly GCA_907164885.2). Taxonomy (NCBI): domain Eukaryota; kingdom Metazoa; phylum Arthropoda; class Arachnida; order Araneae; family Dolomedidae; genus Dolomedes; species Dolomedes plantarius. The sequence continues at coordinate 128,069,491 of OU015494.1, read as the reverse complement.
ACCTCTTCTCAAGCTCTGCTTTGAGTTTGTCCACAATCGTGAAATATGTATTAACTCTAAAGATATCACGCCCGTTTAAATTAACTTCGCCTTCACGTTTTTCGTCAGCTTGTTGTTTTCTGAAAACCTGACGCTTTTCATCACAATCATAAACTTTCTTTTAGAAATATCCAGAGCTTTGTTTTCATATCTATCAAATTGTTCTCGAAGTTCTAACAAGAATTTAAAGAGTGTCTTAAGAACTGTGGCAACTTCTGAAACATCAAGTTCTACGTTTTGTACATACTTATTGACTTGGTGAAGTCTAATCAGCACCGTTCCCCAAAACTGTGCCATGAATACTGTTTCGAGACTTTGCAACTTCGTTAGTAAACCTCTAGCTTCTGCTCTTGTTCCTGATTTTTGACTTTCGTCACTTTCAAAGTATTTTAGAGCTTTTATGACTGCAAACCAATCTTCTATTAATGCCCTACAAGTACCATATCTTGCCGACCATCGTGTCGTGGAGAGGCTTTTTGAGGTAAGGGTGCTATTTTTCTTCAATGTTTCCCACCTCGCTGTAGACGACGAGAAAAAATTATAAAGTTCTTGAAGCAAATTAAGAAACGATGTGGCTTCAATGCAGCAATCTACAGCATGTGTGCCCACTAAATTTAAAGAGTGTCCCTGTTAGGTTTCCTAGGAAAGCGATGCCGCTATAACATTTTTATATGCAAATCAGAAAAAGCTGGTTTTTTACAGAGTGTTACTTTTGAGTATAAATTGAAATACGCATATTCACCATACTTGAAAACCAATGTCATTTGATTTGCTTATAAAACGTTTTAGTGACGCTAACCACTGACTGCTACATTACGGACGCGATGTCATGCTTCATAGCCAACGGCGCGATGTCTATGTTTCAAACATAGACATCACGCCATTGGCTATGAAGCAAGAAACATTTTAAAAACTTTCTTTTAATTTAAAACAAAGCATTGAAAAAAGTATAAAAAATATGCACTTTGAAACGTTGGGGGGGCTAAGACAGCTTCTAATAATGTTTGTTAATAATAATATATACTCCTGGATCCTGGTGACCTGGCATCGAAAGGTTGCATTGTTCAAAGCAGAAATTTGAAAACATATTTCACAACACATTTACCCAACACTAGAAATCTAAGTTTTTATAATAATTTATCACAATTATCCCTCATTATTAATAAAACAGTTCATTTTATAAGGAAGATAAAATGCATTTTTGCCTTTCAGCTAAAATTGATTGTTTCATGTTTATTCGGTAGTTTTGCTTAAAAAATAAAATGATAAAATTTTTTATCTTTAATTGCTTTTGCTTTTACAGTTATTATATAAAATATCAATATTTTATGAATTTATCTCAAAACACAACTCCAGATAAGTATAAGAAAATGTTACTTTACTCTAACAGAGATCGCTTCATTTTGCAAAATTCATTTGCAGAGCTTTAACTTTAATTAAAAAAATATACTTTGTTTTAAAAGACCTTAAAATATGATTACACAAAATTTATATATAAAACTTTTTTTTAAAATGAAAACTAGTGATTTTTTAACACATATATTTCCCTAGGTTAGGGAAGTAAACTTGCTCCGGAACATTATGTCCTTCTTTTAAATAATATTTGAGTTTAGACGAAGGTAGCCCCGGATTTTCTTCCACATTGTTTCAAAGCTTAAATTTTTCCATTTAAAATCGCAATCAGAAAATTCTAACTTAAACATAGAATATTATTTTTAGAACATATTTTTACATATTGACAGATTTTGTTTTCATCTAAAATATAAATTTTAGAAGGTATAGAGCAATTTCCAAGCAAACTTAAAAAAGTGTTACATTCATTTTAAGTTACTCACTAGTTAATTAAAGGGAAAATTTGAACAAGAACACTTAAAAATGTTGGTGCAAAACTATTGAACTAGCGAGCTATAAACAATACAAAAGCAAAGCTCTCATATCTGTATAAATTGACATAAAAATAACTATATGGAATAAAAATAATTTATATTTAAAAAATAGAAACTAGCACACTAATAAAAGTTCAAAATTAAAAAAAAAGTTAAATAGTTCTCTTTTAAAAAATATTTTTAACTTTTACATTTAGACTAAAAGTATAAAAGACCCTTAGCTTTAAATGACAAAAATATGAACTATTTAAACAAACATAATGTACTTTTAATAACACTCGTATTTCTAGATTATTATTTTTTTCTACTACAGCCTCCTGTAACACCCAACACGAGACTTTTCAGTCAAAAGACATTTCATCCTTTTCATAACGAAGAGTTTAGAGAAAAGTTAAGCCCAGGTTTAGCTTTTAACCAAATTAAAATCAAGTACACTCATTAAAAAAATTAAACAAAATAATAATGATAATAATAATAATGATAAAAATATTTTTCAAAGCAAATCAAGTTAATATTAAAACTAAATTAAAACTAAAATCACCTTAAAACTGTTAATATTGAAGACTTTAGATCTGGAAATTACACGATAGAAAAAGTGTTTTTTTTAAAATAGCAAGATATGTTCATATGTCCAAATGAAAAAACAAACTGAAATAGTAAGCTCACAACAACAATTTATATTTTGCATACTGCAAAAGGTTGACAAAGCACTCAGCCAAAATGAGTTTGCAGATCATACTCTAACGGAAAAACAAGTCTCTTTTCGTATCAAAACCAAACACGGGTCCTGCTCTTTAACCCCTTGAGTCTCCACCCGACCTCTCCTTCCTTTTATTCTCTCTCAACCGGGATTGGTACGCGGTCCCCTTAGATGTTCCCGTTTGGGAACTTTGATCTGCCCAACTTATGGCTCCTCCCAGGGAAAAATTTAGAAGAAAAGAACCGACAAATATTTCGGTTCCCTTCGACAAAATTAACTGTCTCTAAGACGACCCATTCAGGTTGCAGACACTCTGGCAGTTTCCATATAATAATCAATTTTATTTGAAAGAAACACCTTGCACAGAAAGACACCCTAGTCCGCTGTTCACACAATGATTCTTTCACCTTGAAACAGTTTCTAAACCTGGAGGGTGTCATCGTTCGTTATACCATGCTCCTTTGACAGCGGGACGGCAATTACTGGACAAATGACGATGGGTTGGGAGTTTAAAAACCATTAGTCTTCTTATCGGACTGCCCCTGGTCTGAAATCTGGTTTTGGAGGAAAAGGTGAGGGCTGTTTGCTCTTTGTCAAATGTATTGAAAGATACAGTGGAAGTTGTCTTTTGTGAGGTTCAAGTCCGACTGCTTTCTGCAATCATTATCCCTTCAAATTGCAAGAATTCTTAACCTGCTTCTCGTTAACTCATAATGGATGTTTAGGAAAAGAATGAAAGAAAAAAAAGGAAAAAAATTAGTCAGTTGACGAAAAAGTTATTTCAAAATGCGTATATTGCAAATAACATTTTTAGCGATACTAAGAATATATAAATAAAAATGAAAAAGAAAAAAATTGAACTTTCTCGTTTTATATCGATAAAAATTTTATAATTTGGTTGTTACTTCTTCTACATTTTCGCCCTCTTAAGGGCTGCGCCCTAGGCCATGGCCTCAGACATCATAAACTCCTTCCAAAATTTAATAATATTTTACTGTCACACAATAAATATATATCCCTTAGAGTTAATTAGAAATATAAGTGGAGTTAATTGCCATTAATGTATATTAATACACTTATGATTTTATAGCTTATATTCCTTCTTTTATCTAGTGTTTTAAGGGTTCCAGTCCAGAGAAATATTCTACCTATCATCCCTGTGCCAGCATAACTTTTTATGCCCAAGGATACATCAGCACTTACAAGTGCCAGTATTGCTAAGTCAAAGTACGTTTACCATTCATTTCAACTAAACTAAAACAGGAAATATTTATTTATCGCAGTAACTAAAATTTTAAAACTTTCGTTTTTAAAATGTATCTCAATAAAAACATTTAAACTTTTTTCTAGAGAACGAACTCCTCAATGCAGAAACTATCAGGCAACAAATAATACTTATTTGATGACCATGATTTGTTAAAATTAGTATTAAGTAAAACTAAATCCATCTATTTTTTATGATACCATATCATTTAAAAAAGATTTGAAAATCTTCCGAGAGATCTCTATTTTTTCTCTCTCTATTTTTCACTCAGATTTTTAAATGTCCTCATGTTCATTTAAAATACTATAACTTTTCCATCTTCTTTTAGACTTGCTGAAAAATGGTGTCCAATGGAAAGTTTTGAAAATTTTTCCCTGCAACAGCAAGATTGGCAACGGTTCCGCATATATTGCTCTCAAAAACATCTGCTTATTTTTCATCGCGATTTTAAATCCTTCCCTACAATTTGTGTAACTTCAGTGTGACTTATTTGTGCATATTACCTTCTTATTGTCTACTAACTTTTAATTACTACTTATATAGCATACTGTGACTTTTCAGACTTTGGAACTTTGGGCAATGGGAAACATCGTTTATTTATAATAGTTAGTATAGGGATGTATTGTAATGCTTACATAACTAATTAATAACTGTTATAATACAAACTGTATCATTTGAGATAATACATTATCTTTGTTCTGTTTGTACATATAATAAAGATTTTATGTTTGAATATAATCAAAAATATAATAAAGTAATAAAATTTTCTACTCTAATATGAATATCTTTATCGCGAGAGTTTATGGCTGAAGAAAGATAATGAAAAATATTTGTTTTTTTGAAAACCTTTTTAAAGTATCGGGTGGTCTTTATTTCTAAAGTATCATGTCTTTGAATTTTAATAAAACTTTTTAAATTTCAAAGTAATTAAAAGAAAAACTTTTAGTAGTCATCTATCGATTCGTTCCACAAATTACCAGAAATTTTTGTTGTTACGTGTGTGAGCAAATAGAAAAGATGATGCTTCTTCTTTTAGAGTCATATTTTCATATACTTCAGACTTAATAAACAACACAAGTCAACAGAAAGGACTCTTGAGCAGTATTATACTTGCTAATAATTTTAAGCTTTGTTAAGCAATTTTATTTTATTGGAAATGTAAATTTTACATTTCTAGCTACTCACGGGAATCCAATGTTTTCTCCAAGTTATTGAAAGAACTAAGTTTTATCCTTCTCAGTCTTTATAATTAATTTGAGAAAACCCATGTTCTTATTGAAAATTTAAACCTTTTGAAATAAGGAAATCATACAATATAATGTGGGAAATTTAGTATAAGGGATAAGATTAGACTTTATTTTTAAGTCTGATTATTCAAGAATAAATTACATTTTTAATAACTGATCATGGATGGAAAATGATTGTTTATTACCATTTATTGCATGTTTCCAAAATTTATTGCAGGTTTTCTCATTTTTAAAGCGTTGATAAACATGTAGATATCAATGAACGATTTGTAGAAGTATTTATATACAGTTCACTTCTGCTGTTTCTAATGAACCTAAGGATTGAACTCCGAGACCCTAGTCCGCTGTTCATATGAAGATAAGATAGGAAAAAAATGCATACACAAACAAAAGTTTTTTTATTCACGAAATATGCAACCCTGCGATGGAATATAGGTTGCAGGTCGAGATCGGGGTTCCTTGCTGCAGGCGGAAGACTTTGAACTTAATATTACATCTCTGACATACTTCGAATTCGCCCACGCGACCCTAGAGTCTCACATTGATGCCTTAATACAATTTGCCAATGGGTAGTTTTACAATGCATATTCATACATAAACATGCATATTTGATACAAACACGTAAGTGGGTGATAAAATAGTAGAAATACTAAAAAAGTATTTTACAAAACATCATTTAAAATAATATTTTATGAAAGAACTTGATAATGAATATCGTTTTTTTAATTTTGGAAAGGATAAGTCAGGATACTGAATATAAATATTTTAAATTGTTCTGTGGACTAAAATGGTGGAAATCATATATTCTGTTAAAAACTTTTATTTTTTGCTGTCAAATCATTCTCATTTTCTGTACAAGCAGGAACATATCTGTTGACCTTTGAAGCATGATATATTCATAATTTAGGATTATTCTCGTTTTATAAGAACTGCCAGCAGCATTCAGCGAGTGGTTAAATGTAATTCAGTCTTTTACTTCCGAGAAAAATCAATAGAATTTCTAAAAAATATTTTTTGCAAATGGTTAAAATTCGGATGAGCAGAGGGTAAAATATCTAAGGAGTAATTTTTTTATTCCTTGTTCACCATTCAAGAGGAAATTCTTTCACACAGACTTATAAATTATACACAATCCAGTCACATTAATGTGACTGGACTGTGTCAGCAGCCTGTCGGTAGCAAAAATAACCACTTTTCTCAGAGCCGCCCGGTATGAGACAGGCAGGAAGAGAGTCAATGACGTTCTGGAAGTTACTAACAGGGATGTGGATCAATGCCGACTCCGGTCAGTGGCCAGCTGACCTAGGTTGAGCGGTTGAAGATCCATGGCACGAACACCTCGACCAAGGTGATCCCACAGACTCTAAATTGCGTTTCAGTCTTTGAAATTTGGGAGCCAGGGAACTACGGTAAATTCATCCTGATGCTCTTCGATCACCACACGTACACTGCGAGCCGTGGCAAGCTGTGACAAGTCGCAATATGCTGCTGGAAGATGCCATAGTGCCGAGGAAAAAACAATCAGTATGAAGGTGTGGGCATGGTTCCCAAGGGTAGATGCATAGTTCCGTTGATCCAATCATGCCTTCCACAATGAAGAGTTCATCCAGGGAAAGCCACGAAAACATTCCCCATACCATATCCCTCCCTTCTCCAGCTAGGGATGTTCCGGCAATTGTTGCAAATTGCCTGTTTGTTGATGGTTCACATCGCATGCGCCTACGTCCATCCATCTAATGGAGCGTAAAACGTAATTCATCGAAAAAGCCGCCTGTCCCCACTCAATGCACGACGCTCTTAAGGGGTACTGACTGTGGTACTGGCGTGCAAATTTTAGCATTCGCCGCCAATGAAAAAGCCATCAGTATATGTGCATTAACCAGGCTTCTGCTGCGGAGCCCCATACACAGCAACGTTCGCTGAACTTTCGTTGATTATACTCTTTTGGTATCCCCTTGGTGCATTTGAGCGGTTAGATGATAGACGGTCAGACGTCTATTTTCATGAGCACATATCCTTAGTAATCGTTTACCTTTCTCATCTATGGCCCATTCTTTCGTGATCGCTGATTTTGAATATTGTGATTTTGCCATTCTCGATACACTTTTACCAAGGGGCCACGTGAACGGTACACAAAATTAGCCGTTTCGGAAAAGTAATCCAATGATCATGTATTATAGATATTGAATTCACCCTTTTAGACGTCAGAGGGATCTCTCCATTTCTGCATTACTCTAACGATCGCAATGATTTCCGCAATGTTGCATCCTTTATCTACCCTCCACTGCTACCGCTATATGCCTTGTGCGGTTGGTTATTTCGCACCGTCCAAAGTAGGCTGTGGTCACATAAATATAATGGGACTGTGCAATTTTTTTAAAAATTGTATTATAAATATTGAATATTTTAAGAGTTCTGAAGAAAAAGAATACGTCTTTTTGATATATATGCACGAAAAGACCTTCTGTCTGGTGGTATGTTTGTAAATAAACAGTGTGAAAAGGTGTTTGAACGTGGCATTAGTTCCGCTCTCTAAAACCTGACTGAGAAGATTAAACTCAATTTGATGTTAATCAATTGAGAGAAAAGAGCGTCGTATACTTTTCGGCAACGTTATAAATCGTTCGAACAATTTAGAAACTTACGTTAAACATTGCATTGAATCTGACATGTTCAAAATCAATAGAAAATCTTTTTTCGTATTCAAAATCTTTCGAAACTGGGAATCAACACAAAAAACGTAAACATCTGAACAAACAAACCCTTATGTATTTAGATGGTGTGTTTACTTCTGAAGAGTTGAAATTAGATTTCAATTTTTAAGACAGCATATAGGAAATTGAGACAGGTAATGTAAGTTTTTAGAGCTCTATACCCATTTCATCACTTTAGGTATAAATTGCATAAGGAAAAGTTTATTTCACACTTTGGAAAAATGTTATTTGCGTAGGTGTTTGAGTATCAAACTCTAAAATGCATTTTTTAGATCATAGCTTTAGCAATAATAGGTTGTTTATTAAATGATAATATCTAATAGATAGTTGACATAACTTTCAAATTACAAACTCAAAAGCAACAGTTACCGCTCAATCATGTTCATGCCGCCAGAAACTTCTGAAGAACGAATGTGGGGCTGCGTGAAACACGCAGCCCGACGGCTTTCTCTCCACTTCCCTGCAACTCGCATAAATAACACTCAATCTTATAGTCGGGGTGCAGTGGGGGGGGGGGGTTCTAGTCGAATCCGGCGTCAGCTCTCACTTACTGTTCGCTCGTTGAATCCATCAACCAAAACGTCGAGCTGTCTTTTTCTGTCGGCCAACCTCTCTTTTATAGCATTTCACCCTGACGTTACAACTCATAATGCATGTAACTGGTCTCTACCTCCTACTTCCCTTCAGCACAAGATTTTCTACTCAATTACTTTTCGTTAACGCAAGGAGACTACAAGATACTGTGATAGCTATAACCGCTCTTTCAACCTGTTCTATCCATGTCATCAGTTCTTTTCCAGCTCATTTGTTTCTCAACCACTAGCTACTCGGAAAGTGATTCGCCTCATACATCCGTCCTCAGTATTCCATCGGGAATCGAACCTTAATCCTGTATCCGATACGAGTTATGTTCGGCGGCTTCTTATCCGTCATTTGTGAAGGATCTTTTTTTCTATGTTCACTCTGCTTTTCTTTCAGCAGGAATGTAGGCTTTAACCTGTCAATACTCACAGTTTTTATAACATTATTAATTAATATTGAAAAACTTTTATGTTCACGTTTCTCTACCTTATAAGGACCATATTAATATGGTTTCAAGGCTCGCCCATATGAGGCTTTTCGTAGAGAAACATGCAAACATTTGCTAAGTTTACCAGTCAAGTAAATTTTAATCTATTTGTCTTCCTGGACACTGTGGGCACTATACTGCCTTTTCTCTCCTATAACTATTTTGTGAATCACGGTATATTTGGTTTCTCCTTCATTTTATGGAAGAGCTCACCCGGAAATTTCAGCTTTGTGCCAAGTGTCTTCTCAGCAGATGAAGCTTTTAATTCTTCTCTGTACACTGATCGAAGTCCCAAGAGTATTATTGTTAAAGCATCGAGCCAATTTGTTCCTTCGTGGTACATTAATGCCTGCTTGAGAGGAATCTGAAACCTCTCAATTTTTCCATTACACTGGAAGATAAGCGGTCGTACTACCACTTCTACTCATAATATGTTCACCATTGATTTTAACAGTAATGACTCAAACTCTGCCCCTCATTATGTATCACTCTGTTTGGTGTTCCAAAATGCAATATCCAATCACTCAGCACTTCCCTCGCCACAGTCTCTGAAGAAATATCGGCGAGACGAATTACCTCGGACCATATCGTAACTATTTATCATAATCAGACAATAGAGATCTTGCATTTTTGATATGCTAAACAAGTTCGACGCCACTCGGCCACCTCTTTGTTCATACATACTTTCGTGACATTTACCTCCTCGTTCCTCTAACACCCGTGAACCTTATCAAACATACTTTTATGCACCACCATGGGAAAATAAGGACTGTGCTCGATGACGTAGAAGATTAATTGTCAGTGTCAGAAGTAGGGTTTTCGAATTTGAGCAACATTTTTAAAACCCGTGTTTCGGGTTTGACGGCTTTTTTAATTTAAAACCCAGGTTTTATCCGGGTTTACTTGGTTGGTTCCAGGGGGTCAATAGCAAAGAACTAAATTAATAAATAATTTATTGGAAGCATTTAATTTATTTCAGAATTTCAAATATAAAAAATAAAAGTAAATAAATTTAATGTTAATAAACATATACATATATGTATAACTTAAATAAAAGTGGTACAAATATCTCATTTTTTATAAAACTGCCTTACAACCATCATTGCACTCTACATATCATCATTGAGTCGACTTCTGAGTTTATTAGCAAAGAGACTAATTACAGAAAATGCTCATTCTGCTTCCACCGAAGTTGGTCGAATTGTTGTTAAAGACCTGAAAGGTTTATCTAGCATTTCAGGTCGGCTTTATGTTGCCCGAAACAACTCAATTTCTTTTCTTGTGATATATGAATCAGATTTTGATTATTTTATGATTTCCCTTACTATCATTCTCCGGCAGAAACTTACTAAGCTCATCAGACAGGGACATTTGTTTAGTACAATCATCAATACTTGTATTATCATCTTCAATTCCATCTTTAACTCCCACCTCAACTGCTACTTCTGGTTCAGACTCTGACCCATTATCATTTACGTTGAATAATAATTTTATCGAGGTTGTTGCCAGATCAAATATTTTGTTTTGAAAACTTTTACTACCAAATTCATAATATGATTGGTCTTGGTTAAAAATTAAGGAATATCATTGGTATTCTACTGTATTAGATAAATAACTAATTCCCCGGATTTACATTAAAAATTCCCCGGGTTTCGGGTTCGTAAAATGTTTGAAAAACCCGGGTTTTCCGGTTCGAGGAAACCCGTGTCAAAAACCCTAATCGGAAGTAGGAAATGTTAACTTTTTAAGTCTTTTCCCAAATCCGCCACATTTTCCCAAAATCATTTTCAACGTTTGTCCATTCCTGTGAATCAGTAACTGTATAAGATTGTATCTTGCCTATTCTCTACATCGTATCTTCCACGGTATTCTTTCTTCCCTAAAAGTATTTGATGTCCGTACAATAATTTGATATATGGTTCATCTGACTCATGCGTCTTGGTGGACTATTATTGTGACCCTTGCTAAATGAGTACACTCATACTAACAGCTTATGTTCAACAAAAATTGGGAAACGTCTCCTTTCTAGCATGTATCTGAAGAATCGAACCGCAACGTATACCCCTAATAGTGCCCTATCATAAGGGGAAAAGTACTGCTGTGTTGTTTTCAACTTCTTTGAGAAAAAAGAGAGCGGTTTTTGACCTCCGACGAGATTTCATGTAAAGCCGCACCAATAGCATAATTGCTGCTATAAGTTATTAATACCAAATGTGCATTTTAAGATCGGTGTGACATTAATTTGACATTTCTCTAATGCATGTGTACATTTCTCAAAACTCCCTATATCTTCAATGTTCCAAATCATTTCGGTCTTATTTTTTAGAGACTTTCAAAATCTCGTTCAGTGGAGCCATTGATCGTGCTTAATTATGGAGAAATTCTTCATAAAAATTGATCATCCCGAAAAATCATCTAATTTGGTGTGAATCGTATTTTGTCTACGGAATTCCAAAACCGCATTGATACTATCCATTTTGACTTAAATCCCAGCCTGTCAACCGTATGCCCTAAAAAGATATGTTCTGCACTCTAAAACACATTTCTAGACATTTATTGCTGTCTCATACTTCGAAAGTCTTTGAAAAACTTCTTCCATGTCCTGCTTGAGCTCTTCACTAGTATGGATGGCTATTAGTATGTCATTGATACATACGAAGCAGCACTCTCAGCCTCTATATACCCTATCCATATACCGTTGAAAGGAATGCGCTTCACAACAAGAACCAAAATTTAAATCCGGGAATTCAAAAAGCACAAAGGACATTAAAAATTTCGTGAGACAGAATGTGATATCCACTAAATAGGTTTATTCCGATAAATTTCTGTACGTCCATTTCAGATAATGAAAATGCGTTGATATTTTGCAGGGTTTCTTCTTAACATTTTTCATGATCTCCTAGTCAAAGTACATATAGAAAAGTTCATACGGAGATATTGCCAATGCAGCTCAGTTGGCTTCAAGTGTTGACATTTCTTTTGATTCAATAGCCAACATTTGCTTTCCTTTTTCTGTTTTTATTTAGTATATATATATACATATATACATATATATATGCATATATATATACATATATATATATATATATATATATATATATATATATATATATATATATATATATATATATATATATATATATATATATAGCTGTGTGAGTGTATTTCTTTTCTGATTATATTCTATTTTTTACCTGTTTATGTTGTACAAACAACTGACTATTATTTTTTACAATCAGGAAGATCATTTAAGCTTCTATCTCGTCTCTTAAATTCAAAGTAACGTTTTTTAAACCATATGCATTTCTGAAACTGCGTCGAACCCCTTTAAACTCATGTGAATATTCCAAAATATATAATTGTATTGAACATTGATATTTCATTGAGAGATAACTTGTATCGTGCTTAATGAAATAAACTATTTAAAAGATATGATTAAGTTTAGATGCAGATGGTTAAACGATTAATATTTTAGTTTAGTTGTATCTAAAATGCATTTGGAGGAATAATCTAAATTGCGCTTTTTTAAATTCTTAAGATCTTTACATGAAGATACACCACATTCATGGATAAATCATTATATAGTTAATTGTTTTATTAAGTCATTCTTATTTTAATCTAATTCCGGAAAATTGTGCATTTAATTATTTTTTTTAATTTAACACATTATCAGGATTTTTCTTGATTGCGATTTACATAATTTAAGTGTCCATGATATATTAAAAATTTTAATTAATATATTAAATACCCTCTGTATTCGCTGAAGCCCTTGTGGGTATGGCTAATCAGCTATAGTTTAGTTTCCTTGTTGAAGGTATTTGTACATGTATCATGGAAGAATTTATACGAAGACTTTTTTATATCATATAAAAATATAAATTCTTTGTTTTTATAATGAATCGCTTAAAATACTGACACGTATTGCTCATAATAGCATAAACTTTATAAGAAGCTAAGAGGTATGTACTTGTATGTACGTATGTAAATAATTAGAATGATTTATATATCCATATAGACACTAATAAAACTGAAGATCTTTATTATTCTTTTAGAGTACCGTAGAGGCGTGCCCGGGGAAAATTTTAAACATCTTTTATTCTGCAGCAAGGCTGGCTATGGTGCTATATATACAGCACCTAGAATGTGCCAGACTTGCTTGATGGAGGTCGGTTTAATTTTTAAATATTTAATTAGAAAATATATTTTCTGTTTTCATTCTTTTAATTTTCGTTTCTATATACTGACATGGATCATTAGCTTTTCAATTACAATATCTTTGGTACAGTAACATCCTCTCATTCATAACATTTCTAATCTGTTCTTAAATGTTATAAATTTTCTGATCATGCGTATATTGAATTTGACAAATAATCTCGTAAAATCAAACAAAATAAATCCTATAATTCTCTTAAATTTATTATTGCAACAGATTATATAATTATCACTTTGTTCTCCAGTGTAGAAGTTAAATAAATAATTATTTTTGGTTTCAAAATAAATTAGTCGTTTTAGGAGTTAACGTGGGTATATCACGTTTTGTTTGGCATTATTTCAAAACATTTATATTATTTAAAAAGTATGTTAATGTTACTTGTCTTTGATAAAACTTAAAAGGATCACCGTAGAGATCATGAGAAATTGCAATTATGTTAAAATTTGATAAAGTTGCATATAACGGAAAAAAATTAGCATTAAATTATCTGAGACTTAATCAGGAATAACTTCATTCATCTAAAAACTTATTCTAGAGGATTTACGAAATGGAAATCGATCTGCTAAAATTAATTTTGAGGAGGGGAATGAAAATGTAATACGAAATGAAATAAAAATTTCGAACGCTTCGCTTATCTCAGTAACATATTTAGCTACTTAAAATAGTAAAATTTAAGAACTGCTTCTTCTTTTGAACTAATAAATCTTTTCATCAGGGCAAGGGCATTATTTGGGGTTGTCTCCAAGACCTGTTGAGAAATGCTATGATTATAAACCTCTTCGATTTTAAATGAGGAAAATTTCGCATCTTAGAATCTGTCGCCGACTCCTATGACTTCTTCCGAATAGAATATATTTCACATGAACTAGCATGCTGCACGTTTTGAAAATGTATATTTTAAAAAAATTGACAATTGGAATTAGTAATACAAAGGAAGAGGGAAAAGAAAACAGACAGAAATGTCCCTAATGTTAAAGAAAACTCAAGCTTTTATATTTTATATATGTTTTCTTCCATCTTTTTTCAATTTCAATATGCACTTTCCTTACACATTCACTCAAACACCTCGAATTTGTGGGGTTCTTCATTATGGGAAGGGCATTCAGGTCTACCATCCTTGATTCGATGTCAGGGTGCCACAACAATTAAAAATGACCACACTCAGGACACTTTAAAAGTAATAATTAAAGAAAGGAAACATTTAAAATAATTTTAGGGCCGAAAAATAACTGTTCTGTCATATTTTCATCGGTCATTGATGTAATAAGCTTTATATTATTTGTTTTTCCTTAACACTTTTGTGCTTCTCTTACAGTACTCCTAACACTACTAAGGTTTATATGAAATATATAGAGCACCAATAAAATTAAACGGGATGTAAAATCACTTCACTTCTAATCTTCTTGATATTAATGTGAATTTTATTCATTTTATATTGTGCATTGAAAATGACTTTATACAAGTAAAAATTCTTAGATTATCTTTTTCAGACATGGAATAAACTTTCTGTAATGAAAAACAATACTGAATATATTATGTATGGACATGAACCAACGAGAAATTTCTATTTCGCTATTCTCAATAAATATTCACTTTTCAAAAGGGATTTTTCATTCCAAGAGTAATTATATTTTTTATAGAAATTAAAGTACGTTTTAAGGAATAATCAACAATAAAACATCATTATTAAGTTTTTCTCGATAAATTAATTAGCTTATTACATATAACGATAACATTATATGATAAACTTAACTAACGGTAACATGTAACCAAAAGCTTTTAGTTATGAGTTAGCTTTATAAGATAATGATAGAAAGTGTCTCAATTCATGTAAAAGAATCATCCTTGTTATGAGATAAATACTTATTCAGGTTTTTATTTCAGGTACATTGGAAAAAAAGCGGACCTTGGATAAGATCATTTGATTTCTTCCTGTGTAATTTTAATTCCTTTTCCTTTGATCCTTATCCAAAACTCCGTGATTCCATCTACCTCCATTTTTTCACTACGGAGTTTAAATTTTTCTATCCGTGACAAAATGTTGCAGAAGGCTTGGGTGAATGAATATTTAGGAACAGAGGATATCATGTTCATTGGGTCATCAAACGCAAGAACTGCATTTGATTTTGACCAAAAAAGGGAAGAAAACGTCGGAGATTCTTCAGCAACTCAGCAGACATAGAAAAAATTCTAAATCGGTTGAAAATAATTTTTCTCCTTCAAAATTCTATGTTGGAAGCAACACAGGTAACGGGAAAATATCAGAATAATCAAATTCAAGTGTCAGTAAATGATGTGTGGTTTTCTGAGCAGTTGAAATCATTTTTCCCTTTTTCAGAAAACTTTTATACAATTCTCATAGCGACCACTGATGTTTATCTACCGATGGAAAATTTTAGATCTACCTAAATTTGGTTCTTTAATATTACTTTTATTCGCAGTTTAAATTTATTTTTCAAGTTACTATTAAAATATATTTTATGATCTTTTTTTTTGAAAACTTTCGTAATTCCCAAAAATGACTCATATTTTTCCCCAATGTTAGATTTATAACTTTTGGCGGATTTAAAAATAACATGTGAAGAATATAGTAACCGAACATGTTGCAAAATAATCATTCAAATTTCGGAATTCTGTGAAACCCTGCAGAAGCTGATTTGGCAGTTGATGAACTGAATAGCCACAAAAGGCTAAAATTTTAGTCATTGTTCTTCAACTACAGATTTTGGTCTGTTATATATATATATATATATATATACAATATATATGTGTGTGTGTGTATGTGTTTGTATGTATGTATGTATGTTAATGTTTTAATACGTTTTTCTAAAACCTCATATGTTAAGAATAATATTGAAATTCATGTAAATTGTATACAATCATAAATAAGTACACATGTTAATTTAAAATGTTATACCTTCTGGAAAATCTGGAATTATTTTACAGGTAAGACTTATCAACCAATGCTCCTGAATAGACGAGTATAACTTAATGTTACACACACACACAAATCTAAAACTTTACTTTGAGGATAATTGAAAAATTATTTTAACATATATATTTTATCTCTCTTATTTTTTCCCCAAATCATTTCAAAATTTTATATAACATTTAATTGTCACCAAATAACTAATATCACTTACAATTAATAAGAAATATGAGATAAGTAATATTATTGTATATTCATTCATTCATAAGTTTATAACTTACATTTTTTTGTCTTTTTGCAGTATTTGAAGGATTTAGTCCAGAAAACATTCTACACAACATCCTTGGGCCAGAATTATTCACTATTCTAGAAGATATATAAGTACTAAAATATGCAAGTGCTTATGAGTTAGTGTTTGTTTATTTTACTTTAAAAAGACTTTAAAGCATGAAATATTTATTTATTACAGTAACTACAGTTTCTTAACTCAGTAAATACTCTAAATGGATTGGAATAACTAAATACTAGAATATTTTTAAAACCTCATATTTATGATTTTATAAATATCCAGAATCTTAAAAGTGTTAAAATTTTATTTGATATGTACACTGTGACATATCACTAAGTAAGGTCGACAATATTCGAAAAGTTCTATGAATCATAGGTTGAGACTTTTGTATGTATTACGAATAAATTAAGACCTAAATCTTAAATACTTTTAAAGGTAAAACTTAACAAGTAGTACTCTTTAATAAACGAGTAGGATTTAATGTTACAGAAATTTCTAATACCCTGTAGTGTGTGGGAGTGTGAGATAGAGACAGAGAGAGAGAGAGAGTAAGAAAGTAAGTCAGTCAATAAGTAAGTTTAAAACACTTAAGTTTGTACATTTGAGAACATTGACTTTTATAATTCATAAGCACAGCTGGATGTCAAAACATTATGACATGTACAACTGGTTAACTTTCCCAACTTCATGTATGCATGATATATGGATTTAAAATTAGAAGTTATATAAGATCTATTGCCGATCAGAAAATAAGTAAACATATGATCTTTCTTTTAGAACAACGTGATTTTAGAAAAATCTGAATGCGAGATTGGGCAATGAGTGTTCAAAACATTATGAATCTTTTCATCTGTTTGTAGGATAAAAAAATTTCTGTACAAACGTTTGTTGCAACAGATAAGACTATATCACTTAACACTCTAAATTTCGAAGAATGCAGCAAATTCAAATCATCCTTGCATTCAAGATTATTTCTTGTCTTTGCTACCTTTACTACTAGACCCAAATCCATAATGGGTGATAAAATAAAGAGAGTTAAAAATCAATTACAATAAAATTATTAATATAAATGTACGGAAACAATCTAACGGTGGATAAATAGATGAGTAGTTGTAAAGAGATGTCTGCAACCACCAGTGTGGGTTCAACCTGGGAAGCCTGAGCAACCATATCGGGACCCATCTGGTGCAATAGAATATATCCTAAAAGTAAGAGGAAGAACTTCCTTTTATAATTTATATCATTCAGAAGTTCCGACAAAAAGTGTTAAATTTAAAATACTTCCTCTGTCCTTACAATTACGAATAATAATGAGTTTTACAGCATTTATGTGTGAAACATCAACCACATATCAACACAAAAATTTGCAAATTTTGTATCAAAAATCTTAATAAGAATAAATTTTTCTATTTTAAAATTCGATAATATGTCAATTATTAATACAGAAACTTTTTTTCTACTTTTTTTAACTCCATGGATCAAAAGAAGTAAATAAACATACTTTATTAAGGCGTTAGCCTACGTTAAAAAACCCATTTTCAACTAAAATTTCGATTTTTATTTTATTACTTCATATGAAAGAGTAATCTTTTAAGATTTCAAAACATACTTCCTTTTCTTTGTACGATGGTTAGAAGCGGAGTTATGACGAGTTAAATAAAAAGGAAGTTAAATTTGAAGAAACCGGAAGTAGCATTTAAAGGGTTATAAAAATGTAAACATCGTAACTATGGATCGTAACTATACATGTACTTAATGGATACTTTAGTATATAGACAGAAATATAAACTACTATAAAATCGATTTTCATATGCATATAAGAATATCAATTAAAATTTTTTTTTCCAAGTTGCAAGTAAAATATACTGTATTTCGGCTTTAAACATATGAATATGGTTTAAACATTATATGAGCTGAATTTTTTTTCGAAATACGGAAGGTATATTATTTTTCGACAGTCGACCATATAACAAAATTCATAACATTTAAACCGCAATAGAAAATATCAAATCATCTGTTGATACAAGACGATAATTCTTCCAAAAGTATCAATTTCTTTCTCATAAAAAGATCAATCTACTTAATGAGTACATCTTCAAATAAACAGCATATGTTGTTTCTTAGACAGCAATGCAGTATATACACTGGTGTAAGTAATTAAGAGAATTTGCAGACTTGGTCGATTACCTCTACAACTACTGTACCGATTTTAATGAAATTTGATATGTACTTACATTGATACAATACAAAACAAATAACCATTCAATAATTGTAATACACACGCATGATCGTGCGTAACACTCGTTGGAGTCGGAAGGTATGAAATAGCGGTTGCAGAATAAACAAAAAATGGGTTAATAGATGGTGTTATTTTGCAGCAATTGGTTAATTTCAAATTGTAGCAGTAAAAATGAGTAACCCCCAACGTTTAGATGATGGAATGAGATGACGAATTGTGGGGAGGCTAGAAGCAGGCCAATCTCAAGTCAAAATTTGTAGAGAGTTTAATTTAACTCCCAGCGTCGGGTGTAACTTATGGAAACAGTTCCAGGATACCGGATCCATCGAGAGAAAGCCTGGGCAAGGTCGTCCAAGAGCAACGACGGCCAGAGAACATCGCCATTTGTCGATTATAGGCGTAACAGGAGTGATACAGCTCCTCAGCTCTCTCGTGACTTGTATGCAGCCACAGGAACCCGTTTATCAAGGGTGATTGTTTACAAAAGACTTCATGAGAAAGGGTTGTTTGCAAGAAGACCTGCTATTTGCGACTGTTTCCAAAAGACTTCATGAGAGAGGGTTGTTTGTAAGAAGACCTGCTGTTTGCGACCAGCTCATTTCTACGAACAGGAAAATCCGTTTTTCATGGTGCAGAGAGCATAGAGATTGGAGTATGGATCAATGGGCGACCGATCTCTTCACTCATGAGTCCCATTCAGCCTAAACACCGATTCTCGCCTACCTTCATATGGAGAGAACCAGGGACCCGCTACCTACCCTCCAATGTCCGCGAAATCGACCATTAAGGCGAAGGAGGTTTAATGGTCTGGGCATGCATCATTTTGGATGGCCGCAAACCTCTTTATGTCTTTAAAAGAGGCACTGTGACTGGTGTGAGGTATAAGGATGAGGTCTTGGAGCCCTATGTTCGCCTTTTCAGGGGTGCAGTTGGCCCTGAGTTCATTTTAATGGACGATAACGTGAGGCCACATATATCTCTTCCGGTCGACGAATTTCTAGAGAGTAAGGATATTCGCCGCTGGAATTGGCCAGCCAGATTTCCAGACCTTAACCCCATAGAGCATGACTGGGACGCTCTGGGGAGGGCAATTGCAACTCGCAACCCCCCTCCAAGAACCATCCAGGGAATGAAAACAGCGTTGCTGAACGAGTGGGACCAATTGCCACAGAAAATGATAAACTGCCATATTTCAAGTATGAAATCACGCTGCGAGACCTATAAATCTGTAAGAGGGGACCATACCCCCTATTAACCTATCTATTTACCCATTTTTTTTGTTTATTCTGCAACCGCTGTTTCATACCTTCCGACTCCAACGAATGTTACGCACGATCATGCGTGTGTATTACAATTATTGAATGGTTATTTGTTTTGTATTGTATCTATAGTGCCGTTTACATGTGCCAAAAACCCGGGTAAAAGCAGGGTCGTTTCTTACTTTTTCCATACGATAGGGAAAAATGCAGGGTGGATTTTCGACCCTGCTTCGACCCAGGATAAAACCCGCTAATTACCCATGATGCATTTCGAAGCTGGGAGTAAATAACATGGCGGATTTGAACTTGTGTGAATCCATGAAAATGCAGCTAAATGATCGATGGAAGGATCTGAAACCCCTTAACGATCGCATAATTTTCAAGAAAACAGTAGAAAAGTGCCTATTTTTTTTCCGGAGGATTTCATTTATTTCTTGATCTGAACCATCCCCAATTACATTATAAATAGAATGGTACTGCCATCTGGTATGTAAAATAAGAAATAAAATTTCATTTCAGTAAAATTTCAGTAACATTTTCATTTAAAGTATTATGGTAAAATTAATAAATTTAATAAGTATAATCAATAATTAAACGTAACATTAAAATTTATTTATAAATTAATTATTTTAGAATTCACAGATAAAAATTTATTTATATCTATTTATGATTTTTTATTTATACATGACTAAAAAATACTGAAACAAAATTGAAATCAAAATTACATTTTGATTTTATAAAAGGATTTATTAAAACAGTAAGTATCTTACAATTAATCTTATAATTAAAAAAAAAATGCACCTATTGATTGGAAAATTTTCTTTCCAGTCTTTATTACTTCAGGAATTTAAAATAATTTCTTCCCACCAAACAGAGCTTCGTAATTTTGCCCACATTCTTTGTTGTGGAAAAACTAAATTTAGCGATGAAGCCATAGATCGTACGATTATATCTAATATCCGCATCAATCTTCTAGTTCTTATATTCCTTTTTTCCTATCTATTTTCTAAATTTATTTTTAAAAACAACAGTAAACAATCGTAAACGTTCTATAATTATCAACAGCGACTGACATATGCTGCATTTAAATAACAAATAGACGCAGACGTAATTGTGTTTTAGAAGAGGAGTGCATTGGTCGTGTCGACTTTATCTCCTGTAAGCAAGATATATGTAATCAAGGTGGGAGTGCTCAGTAGTTAAAATTTTAAGTAATGAATTAAAATATTAAGGTAAGAATAACGCGGGTAAAAGAAAAAAAATTAATAGTAAAGTTAAATTAAAACAAAAAAGTTAATTTTAACAGGAAAAATATAGACTTACAAGTTAAGAAAATTTAGAAGAAAAATTAGATAAGACTAATAATCCACGGAAAACAAAAAAGTAATAATATTAAGAGGCCCAGAAAAGCAGATATCATAAGAATACAAAAAATATTTTTGTAGGTTTTTCAATCTTTTTGGATTTTTAAAGTTTTATGATTTTTTTGTTGTTGTTATTTTTAAAATTTAAGAATACGAGGTCAAAAGAACAGCAATTGGGAAAAAAAAGGCCTTCCCCAGAACCATACACTTCGTAACGAGATAAATGCGGAGTTCGAAGATGGAAAGCTAAAATTAGCAATACAGTGAATTTGGAAAAGTATGACACCGGCTGGGATCGAACCCATAACGTGATTTACAAGGAATGATGGTGTATGAGGATCACTTCCGCCGAATCATGTGACGACCTTTACTTCCGGTAAGACGGGTAAAAGCAGGGTGAAAATATGGTCCCATGTAAACGGGCTTCGAAGGTTTTCCCTATTAGCGGGTAAATCCCGGGTATTATTGTTGTCCATGTAAACGCAGCTAATGTATGTACATATCAAATTTCATTAAAATCGGTACAGTAGTTCTAGAGATAATCGACCAAGTCTGCAAATTCTCTTAATTTTTTACACCAGTGTATATGGATGGAGCCCCGAATAGGCACTAAATGAATACTATTATGGCATCATAAGTCCATTTACATCATGCGAACAAGTTTTGCAAACTAACCTGTTGGAGTTATTTTAAAATAATAAGTTTAGCATTTTACTTTCAAATATAAGTTTGACAAAAAAGAAAACCTACGTCTGATAAAAATTAAAAAATTCGAAAACTAGTGAGACGTAGTCGAAAAGGACTGTATTCGACAGTATTAAAAGAATATGAAGCTTTTGTAAAGGATATGTTGTTGAAAATCTTGTAGTGGATGTTATACATGAGGTGTTCTTCGCTATTTATTAAAAGTTAACACTTATTTATATGGTCCGAATTTTGTAATAATTTTTAATACATAAAATCTGACATGGTTAGAGACAAAACACATTAAACGGGCTTAGTAAACTAGATGTCCCGTTTAGTTCAAATAATTAACATTAATGTATGTTCATGAATTTTTAAGTTCTCTAACTTTATCTAGTGTTAACAGAATTCTAGTCCAGTATTTTAAAATATATTGCAAATAAAGTGTGATTCATGTATACTCAAATAAATGAAAAAAAAAATTCATATGTAGATTTTAAATGTTACATCGTACTTTGTGTCTTATATAAGGTAAGTAAACATCTTAAACATATGCTTAACACTTACTTCTAGAAATTCCTCCAAAAGCATGTTTTTTAAAATTTATAAAATAAAAATCTTAAAAATATTAATTTCTAACGTTATGTGTCACAAGATGTTGTATAAATTTGGACAGATCTTTCATTAATGGCGACTATATTCGACAAGAGCTCTACAACATGTTTTGAGACTTTTGAATCTCTTACAAATAAATTAAGACCTAATTTCTAAAATAATATTAGAGATATATCTTAGCAACCGATGCTCTTTTACAGACGAGTATAATTGAAATTTACACAAACACATAAGAATTTTTAAATAAATATTTTTAAATGCTTATTTTCTCTGTCGTGTTTTCTGCTTCCTAAATAAACTGACATCACAAACTCCTTTCAAATTTTTGTATAACATATGATTGTCCTACAATGAAAAAAATCCTTGCAATTAATGGGAAGTATGAGTTGAGGATATTAATATTAATGTATCGTCTTACATTTATTTGTGGAAAATTTATAATTCTTTCTATTTGTGTAGTGTTTAAAGAATTCCGGTCCAGAGAAACATACTACACAACGTCCTTATGCCAGCATAATTTACTAGGCTCCTGGATATATAAGTACTGAGGCATGGCAGTGATTTTTAGTGAAAGTATGTATGCAATTATTTCATAATATAATTTAAAGCATGAAATATTTATAAACCACAGTACCCTTTATTATAAAACATTCCTGTTTAAAATTAATCTTAGGAAAAATTTTCATACTTCATTCTTGAACAAATAATCATTAACGCGTATCGAATGAGATAACAAGTTATTCTTATTTAAGCTGCTATTTTTAGAAACAATTATTAAGTAAGTCAGTATCCAATTATAAATTATGATATGATGTCATTTTAAAAGAATTTGAATATTTTGCCATACACATGTGTATCTGTCCGTCTATCACTTTCTATTGTTGTCTCACTGTTTCTGTCTGTCTCTCTTTGTGTCTCTCACTCTTTCTTTCTGTCTCTCTTTGTGTCTCTCACTCTTTCTTTCTCTCTCTCTTTCTCTCTGTCTCTCTCTTTCTCTTTCGCTGCATTACTGCCCCTCTCTCTCTCCCCTCTGATGCCCTCAATCATATCACTATGCATACATATATATTTAATTACATATTTCAGTGTTCAAACATATATTATAAATAAAATGGAAATTCATGTATTCAGATATAGATTCATTAATAAATACACATGTGAATTAAAATGTTGCAGTTTACAGAAAGTATGTTTACCATTCTTTGAAAATAATTTTAAATATAAAATGCTTATTTATTATTATACCTAAAATCTTAAAACATTACTTTTGAAATTATTCATTAGAAGAATATTTATACTTTACTTTAGTTCTTGAATTCTGAAAACTGCAGACAATCAATTTTTCTTAATAAATTTCCGCTGTTTGGGGCAATCATATTAAGTAACGTTTAGTCCAATTATTCATTGTACTATCTCATATAACGAAAAATTTTAAAAATATCCATACATTTCTCTCTTTCTTTCTCTCTGTCTATCTCCTTCTAATTCCCTTACACATAGTTCTACTTTTGCTTACTTACTTACACACACACACACACACACACATATATATATATATATATATATACACTCAAGAGCCAAAACATTATGACCACCCCTACATTTTGCAATGAATTCGCCTGGATGACGTGGAAGGCACGTGATCAGGTGGAAGTGGTATTTAAATGCTGCTGGAGAGTCTGAAGAATCATTCTATCACTTACTTCTGTGTGTGATGGGAAAGGCTGCGGATCTAAGCGACTTTGATAGAGGGCAGATTGTAATGGGTCGAAGTCTCGGAACAAGTATTTCCGAAACTGCACGACTCGTGGTTTGTTCGCGACCTACAGTTGTTAGTACTTATGCAAAGTGGATGAATGACGGTGAAACCAGCAGTAGACGACATGGTGTTGGACGTCCACACGCTATCAAAGAAAAAGGTCGTCGGAGACTGTCTCGCATGGTGAAGCAAAACCGGAGTTAGACAGTGGCTCAGCTGACAGCCCAATACAATGCAGGGCCAAGTAGAATAGTATCGCAGCACACTGTTCAGCGGACACTGTGGGATATGGGGCTACGCAGCAAACGTCCCACTCGTGTGCCTTTGCTGACCAAGCGTCATCGCCAACTGCGCCTGCGCTGGGCCCGGGAAAATCGGGACTCGTCCATGGATCAGTGGGAGAGAGTTGCTTGGTCAGATGAATCACGGTTTTTCATCCATCAGGCCGATGGCCGTGTCAGGATACGCCGTCTTCCAGGCGAACTGTTGCTCCCTCAATTTACAGTAGGTCATACACAGGCCGGTGGTGGCGGTATTATGCTTTCGGGGACGTTATCTTGGGCGTCTCTGGGACCCATGGTTGTGGTAGAGCAGACCATGAATACTACACGGTATCTGAGCATCATTGCGGACCAGGTGCACCCTCACATGGCCTCTGTTTTTCCAGCTGGAAATGGAATGTTCCAACAGGACAACGCCCCGTGTCACAAGGCTAAAATTGTGTTGGAGTGGTTCCAGGAACATGATGCTGAATTCCAGTTAATGTCCTGGCCGCCTCACTCACCGGATCTCAATCCGATAGAACACATTTGGGATGTCATGGGAC
Source organism: Dolomedes plantarius (assembly GCA_907164885.2). Classification (NCBI taxonomy): domain Eukaryota; kingdom Metazoa; phylum Arthropoda; class Arachnida; order Araneae; family Dolomedidae; genus Dolomedes; species Dolomedes plantarius. The sequence goes on along the minus strand of OU015494.1, from coordinate 128,044,395 downwards.
GGCAGCTCAGAGTTCAAAGACCACCAATTCGCAATATCTCGGATTTGCGTGACCGTTGCTTAAACATCTGTTACAATCTGTATCCGGCCATCTACCAAGGACTTGTGGCATCCATGCCAAGACGGGATGAAGCTGTGTTGCGCGCCACAGGTGGGCCAACTCGTTATTGACAGGTGGTCATAATGTTTTGGCTCTTGAGTGTATATATGTATATATATATATATATATATATATGTATATATATATATATATATATATATATATATATATATATATATATATGTATATATATATATATGTATATATATATATATATATATATATATATATATATATATATATATATATATATATATATATATGTTTATATATATATATATATATATATATATATATATATATATATATATATATATATATATTTATATATATATATATATATATATATATATATATATATATATATGTATATATATATATATACATATATATATATATATATATATATATATATATATATATATATATATATATATATATATATATATATATATATATATATACATATATATATATATATATATATATATATAGAGAGAGAGAGAGAGAGAGAGAGAGATATATATAGAGATATATATATATATATATAGAGAGAGAGAGAGAGAGATATATAGAGATATATATATATATATATATATATATATATATATATATATATATATATATAGAGAGAGAGAGAGAGAAAGAGAGAGATAAGTGTGTGTGTGTGTGAAATAAAAGAATACAGAGAAAATTATAAGACAAACAGGATATTTTGACTAAGATGAATTTAAAATGTAATAGCTATTTCGTTATTTTTCACATTCTTGAAATTTTCGGCAGTAGATTTAGAACACTGCCTATGAGGAAGAAATTTTGACTATATCCCTGGTGGTATGGCTACTAAAATGTACCGTTTCCTATTTTTGAAGATATGTTTACTTGCATTATGAAACAAATTTTATTTTTTTAAAATATTTGAAAAAGGAATCCCATGTCAAATATTAGAGTCAATTGCCCTGAATAACAAAAGTTTCATAATAAGATAACAGAAAAGAGCTAAAATTTTTAGGTACCGATGTAAATAATTAGAATGATTGATATATTAATATAACTAAATATATTAATATAATGTATATTAATATAACTAATAAGACTAAAAAATACTAAAGATCTTTATTATTCTGCCAGACTGTTGTAGAGACGAGGTCAATGAAAATTTTAAACAGTTTTTATTCAGCAACAAGACTGGGTATGGTGATTCCTATATGGCTCCTAAGGCGTGCCAGGCCTTCTGAGTAGAGGTAAGTTTCACAATCTAAACGAAATTAATTAGAAAATTCTATAGTCTTTCTTCATTCAATTTTTTTCATTTCTATTCGCTGAGATGGATTATTTACACCTTAATTTCGTTCTATTTGTCACCGTCACATCCTCGCATTAATAGCATGTGAATGTTGTTTAAAAACTTTATAAATCCTCGGTTTATGTATATATTAATTTAGAACAATAATCTCATAAAAGCGTATTATTATGTTAAATCTATTATTTGAACAATTTATATACTTATCATTTTGTTCTCCCTTTTTGTGGTTAGAGAAATTATTATTATTATTATTATTATTATTTTTTTGGGGGGGGAATTAAATATGTGTCTCAGCAATAAACGCGAATTAGGGTGTATGAGTATTTAGAGTTGTCGCTTTTTCTTTGGCCTTGTAATAAAATATTCACATTAAAATAAATAAAAAATAATTTGCCTTTGCTTGATAAAAATAAAAAGGATCTCCTTGAATATCACGAGAGAATACATTTAAAATACAATTTGTGTACTTCCCATTCACCGGAAAAAAATGAGCATTAAATTTTCTGAATTTCAACCGAGAATCACCGGAAACATCATAGACCATGATATATTAGAGGCTCTACGAATATTATTCGATCCGCTAAAATTCATTTTTGTTGGTGGAGTAAGAAAAATATTCTAGAACTAAAATCGAAACTAAAATAAGATTACTTCTCTTAAAACTGTAAACTATTTAGCTTCTTAGAATAGTAACAATCTTCTTATTTTTAAGTAATGTACATCTTTTTCAGGACAATGGGCATTAGGTTTAGTTGTCTTCAAGATCTGTTAACAAAAGGGAAAATCAGAAATATATTTATTTTTCGAATTGGGTTTGAATATTCCGTGACTTTTTATCTTCTCATAAAACTTACATTTTGGTCCTATTTTCGCAGAATTCTACTACATTTTTCGTTTCGTTTATAATTCTGTTTCTTTTCGTCCAGTTCAATATTGAAATTTAAATCCTTTAACAGACGACCCATTTGAGAAGTTTGAATCTGTCGCCAACTTTAAGGACTTCTTGTGCATAGAAAGTTTTTCAGAAGAACTGGATATACTATTGAAAAATATATTTAAAAAATGACAATTCAAATTTGTAGTATAAAATAAGAGGGAAAAGAAAACAGACAAAAATGTCAATAATGCTACAGAAAACACAATCATTTTTAATTGCTTTAAATTTTAAATCTGTTTTTCCTTTTTTTCCCAGGCACTTCTCCTCAGTCACTCGCCCAACCACCGTGGATTAGCAGGTTTCTTAATTATAGAAACAACATTTAGGGTGAACCAACATTGCTTTGCTATGAGAGTGCCGCAATATTTTAGACGGAGCACCTTTACGACACTTGAAGACTACTGGTGAAAGAAACAAAATATTATAAATAATTTTACGGCTGAAAAGTTAATGTTCTGTCATATTTTTGTCGATTATTTATCTAATATGCTTTATATTGTTTGTACATATTTTTGCATTGTAAACTACTAAAAATTATATGAAATTCTGGAGCACCAATAAAATTAAATCAGGCCGAAAATCACTTTATTTCTGCCCTGATTAATTTTATGTATTTTTAATTTTTTATATTGTTTATTTGAAATGTCTTTACAGACGAAAAAAAATCTTAGGTGGTCTTTTTGATACATCGCACACATTTTCTCTATTGAAAAACATTATTTAAATTTGTACATAAAAAATGTACCGACACAGCAAGAATTTATTATCCACTATTGTAGAGGAAGTTTCACTCTTTCGAAAAGAATTTTTCTTTCAAACTGCAATTATTGTTTACAGAAATTAAACCACATTTGAAGGAAATTTTAATTTGTCCACATTATTCATTTTTTCACAATTATTTAGCTCTCTTATTATATATATTTTATATCCAAATGTTGAAACTAAAATGCTGAGATCTTAGTTAGATGTTTGTGATGTAAAATAATAGAAGAGAGTTCCTGAATTTGTGTAGATGAATTTTCATAATTATGAGATTAATATTTGTTGTTAATTATATCTCAAGTACAGTGGAAAAGAAATAGAGATTGGATACGTTTCTTAATTTTTATTTCTTTTTCTTTTATTTATGTCGTGTGTTTTCTTCACAGTTATTTATCACAGCTTTCCTTTTTAAATCTCCTTTACTTTAATTTGCAATTTAGATAAAACCGATGGAATGCAATTCGTAGTAAAACGCTTCACCATCACTTATTCTGTTTTTCTAATGTTTTCGTAAATTCTCTACCTAGCCTTCTCTATAGATTAACAACATATCTGCATATTTTTCGTTGTTTCTAACTGACCGTTTTTGAAACATCTTCCTTTGAAAAATGTTCGAAATGTTAATTATGATTAAAGCGTTTCAGAATGTAATAAAAACTAATATTTTATAAATATAATAAGCATTTTCTGTAGATAAAATCATCTTCACTTTTGTTCTACCATTTTCAATCTCCATAATGAATCGTGAAGCAGCTCTGACAAGAGGGTTTTCAAACCATCCACTTCCATGTGACAATTCAAAATACAGGCGGGAAAACTAGGATACTAGGCTCTCCCAGACACATTCCCGAAGAGCTTTCTTGCACAGCTACAAGAAATTTTTGCATTAGATAACACATATAATAACTATGTTTTGCACTCACTTATACTTAATGGGAATGTATCGGGCCTTTAATGGCTTCTCTAATGCTACCTTTTGGCAGTGAGGTCCCGAAAAATGATAATGCAAAAGATTACACCGCCCCAACCAAAAGGTATTCGGCAGCTACAAACTGATGACTGACCGCCCCAACAGCAACCGAGAACATTGCATCTCTTACAATTTCCGCGCTTTTTGATATTCGTGCATTCTTTATGATATCACTCGTTACATTACCTATGCATTTTTTTATTCTTACAGAATCTGGCTATGTGGCCGTATCTCCTACACTGATAACATATTTTTGGTTTTATATATTCTTCAAAGCTGTAACACTGCCAGCCTATTTTGATCCTTTTTATGTTTTTCAATATTTCTGTTTGACATCCCATTGAACCTTACAGCCCAATTCGTACCAATTTTTGCCGTCGAACTTAGTCAGTATCTTTAATCTTGGTTCATCCAACTCCAAATTCTATCCTTTAAGCTTCTACTTATTCTTTTCTTATACATATTTATCAGTTACACCATAGAATATAATATGTGGATCTCACATATTATATTCTATGGTGTAACTTATGGTGGTCTTCTTTGGCTTGGGGATCTTATAGTCTTTATTCAAAGAATCAATTACTCTAAATTCCTCAGTTAGTTTTTCAGTTTTATCTTCTCTTTCCAGACCTATCAGAAGTCCTCCGTTTCGTATTTTCTTATAAGTATTGATTCCTATTTTTAGCTTAATAGGATAAACCATTGTCTGCACCTCTTTCTTAGTTGTATCTCCATCCTGTTCTTTCTTTGGTTCGATCACCACCAAGCGAATAGTCCCATCACCCCGTTTCCTGGATTGTGATCTCGTGCCACTTTTGATTTCATGTGTTTTCTTCACAGCTTCCGCATACAACGTCGTGTTCTTTCTCCTATCCAATACTGAAAATTGTCCAGACAAGTAGTTTATCAATTCGTTCTATTTCTTCACAATACTTTTTATATCGGTTGCCCATAGATTGCCTTAGACGCTTTACATAAAAATACTAGATTTTTTAGACAAACCAGTTTACATGTAGAACTTTTGCCATAATTGCCGCATGACTCTAAAATGACCTTAGAGCTCATTCCATGAACACCACTATTTCCCCCTCCTGCGACGTTAGTGACTAAGCCATTGCGCAGCCCCCACGGTTCACCACGAGGAGGCGTTGGTAGAAAATTTAGAATAATATTATCACTCGTTTTAACACGAAGACACAATAAGCAGCACTATATGATCTAGGCTATTGTCGCTAGCAGACTAATAAATCATACTTTATATCTTACCCCGCATTTACACAGCCACGAATCAGCCCCCCTTCCCTTCGTCGAGTAATAAACCTTCAGCATGAATTCATCTATACTCTCTGCCAATAAGGGCCAAAAAATGATAAATTCGAACAGCGGTTTTTCTGACGCCATCAATTTCACGAGAAATTTAAATCCTGCTCCCCAGTGTTCATTTTTAGGATGCATTTTGCACAGCATAGTTGCCTGGTATTAAAAAAGGCTTTATTAAGGACATCTGTAAAACCTTCAGGGGTATGACGTCATACAGTGAGATCGCTGGCTTCGCAGACGTGGCGGAGATCGCACCGTACCGCTCACCTCGAGATTTCAGATATCTCACAATTTCGAGTATCACTGCAGCTCTCCGAAACCCATTGTGTGAGGAACAAAGACAGAAAAAACAAAACAAAAATATATCTTTATGTTAAATAAATAAATTTATTAGAAAAAGTCATAGAAAGCTGGATTGCTAACACTTGAAAAACAAAATTTACGAAAAAAATTAACTTTCAAGGCATACCTCGCTGTTTTGAAACTGCCTTTATTTTTGCATGATATAAATTATTATCTCCTAATTTTATGGAGTAATTAAGGGCGTGTGTTTTTTATTCCCACATCTAATACATTCGTTTCGAATTTTTATTGCGAAGAAAAATCATTATTTATTTCTCGAAACGAATCTAAACCATTACTTTTTTTCTTTATTAGCATCATTGTTATCAGTTTCAGAATCAAAATCATTAGTAAAGTATATTTTAATTAGTAAGATAATCTTACGCAATTTTACCGCATCTATTTTGTTAGGATAAGGTAAGAACTACACTCAGTTATGGCAGGTGTATCATTACAATAAAAAAAACATTATCTACTTTCAGAAATTTATTTTGATCCATAACTTAAAGAAACTGGAATTTATGATCTCATGAAATCTACTGCTATTCCTCGTCTGAAAACTGGTCTGAAAAATCTGGCATTCTATCATTTTCTACAATACCGGAAATTAGATTCCTAACAAAATCATCTCAGTTTTACTCGTATATACCGTGGCTTTTGTACAAAATGAAACTCTACTAATTCTGACTGGTTCGACTCACGGACATTCGGTACTATTGAACCTCCAAATGATTCAACATAGGGGCTGAGATACATCCTTCTTCACGCAAGCTTTACTTAAAACTATTCGAGTTCCACCTCTTGTCTTCATCTTCTCTGTTCCCTTCTTATTTTTTTCTTAGTCAGTCCTAGCTCATGAAATGCTACTCCATAGCAATAATCATTGCTGCGGCAAATAAGGTGTGTTAACTGTCCTGCTCCAATCACTGGAGCAATTGTTCCTGGAGTGTTCATATTCACACGAGCGTTCTGAAGTCGTTTATTGGTGTTTTTTTAAGAATATCATATGACGTTGCCACTGTCTTAGCTCCTCAAGCTCTGTCTGATGATATTAGGCTTCAATTTTCTATTCTCGCTCTATACTGATCCAGTTTTTGAGATCTTGTTACCTAGGCAATTTTAAGGCTTCTTGTGTTTCCTTTATATCCGATCCTCATGTCTTACATTTTAATCTAATTTACAAGTGATATATGCGTTTTTAAGTCCTAAGTTAAACTTCACCCTCCCTTACCCCTATATTTATCTATAATGAATTTCTCCTCAAATTACATAACTTCAAGATTCTTGGATATAGTCTTAAACAGTAAGTTCAGTTGATATTTCTAACTGGTAATCAGCATTCCTTTAAATTCTCCTTCTTTGCGTTACTAAATAACCAAACTTTGAATCTCATTTTCTAAGCATTTTAAGCTCTTAGGAAATGCTAAATATAAGTTGATGCATGCGCACCTAAAAGAATTTTAATATGCATAGTCAGAAGGGTGCAATTTCCAGATATGTCCTTTTAACCCTTTATCTATTTAATAACTGTTCTAACCATATAAAATTAGATATGAGAGAGACACAGTGTGAGATCACTGACCAAATATTTCTTTCACGTCAGCGAGGGCTTTGAGGGAAAAGTAGGAAGTTCTATTTCACTGAAGATAAAGATCTGGTATCATAAAATTAAAAATACCATAATTAAAAAAATTATAGAACACAACTGTGCCAGGTATTCACTAAGAAATTTATATTAAAGAAGATTTCTAAATTTTCTTAAAATATATAGCTCTTCTTTTTAGTTCGTTCCTATCTACAGCATTTGTATATTAGGGTGGGCTGAAGAAACTTTTATTTTTATTTTCGGGAAAGGCTAGTTAAAAAAAAGTTGTTACACTTATAGATAAGAAAAACCGTAAAAAAAATTTTGTGAACACAAAAATATCTTCCGATCCCGCATTAACTTTGAAATATTAAAAAAAATAAGAAAATCAATTTTTTTCAGCAATTTTTTTTAAAGCTCTGATATAATGCATTTCAAATGCTTTAGTTCGCAATGTATATTAAAGAGGTGTTAAAAGACAGGGAAATTTTTTTATATGTATGTTTAAAAATTTTATTGTGCAAACAACACATTCAAAAGTACCATTTTTTAAGAAAAAAACGTATTTTCATAAGATTGCTGCAAATACTGTTTTTAAGGCACTTTTTACTTTCGTCGCTCCTATTATTCCACATTATTGATTGTTGAACTCAGACATATTGAAGGCAGCTTTTGAAGAAAATTCCAGCATAACTGACCTTGACAACAGGGTGCTTCTTATGTAGCCATCTCTAGCTTCAGTACCGCACACACTTTGGCTAGCCTCGGTGACAAGTTTGACGCAACGCTCCACAGCTTGGGAGTGACATGGAAATCTATTGAAGTCTGAAATGGTCTACCAATTTTGATCATTTTTTCTATGTCTTCGTCCGGTACATTCCTTAGCAAAGGTGGTGGAGTGACATTACAAACATTCCACTTAATGATGTCAACGTTATCGGTCGCGTTGAAGTCAAGTGTTGGCACTCTATAGTCTCTAATTGTTTCCCCCTTGCAAATTATCCGAGATTTGAGAACTCGACGTAATCGCAGTTCTTTCACACGCTACCTTTCATCCATAAACACAGCCACAATTAAATTTTCGGGTGTGTAAAATATGAATTATATATATATATATATATATATATATATATATATATATATATATATATATATATATATATATATATATATATATATATATATATATATATATATATACATATATATACATTTAACACAATCGCTCCCTGAACATTTGCGAAAATTAATCGACCCTGTAATAGAACGAAACCCATATTTTTCACACCCCGAAAATTTAATTGTGGCTATGTTATGGACGAAAGATAGAGTGAGAAAACTGGGATTGCGTCAGGTTCTCAAAGTTCGGGTAATTTACAAAGTGAAAACAGTAAGAGACTTTAAACGGCTAACGCTTGACTTCAACCGGATAGAATACGTTGACATGGTTAAGTGGAATGTTTGAAATGTCAATCCACCACCTTTGCTAAGGAATGTACCGGACGAAGAAATAGAAGAAATGATCAAAACTGACAGACCATTTATTTCAGACATCAATAGATTTCCATGTCTAACTGTGGATCGTAGCGTCAAATTTGTCACCGAGCCTAGCCAGAGTGTGTGCGGTACTGAAGCTAGAAATGGCTACATAAGAAGCACTCTGTTGTCAAGGTCAGTTATGCCCTAATTTTCTTCAAAAGCTACCTTCAATGTGTCTGAGTTCAACAATCAATAATGCGGCATAATAGGAGCGACGAAAGTAAAAAGTGCAATAAAAACGGCATTTGCAGCAATCTTGTGAAAATACATTTTTTTCTTAAAAATGGTACGTTTGATTGTGTTGTTTGGACAATAAATGTTTTAAACATACATATAAAAATATTTCCTCGTATTGTAACACTCCTTTACTATACATTGCAAACTATTGCATTCGAAATGCATTATATCAGAGCTTTTAAAAATATTGCTGAAAAAAATTTCTTTTCTTATTTTTTTCAATATTTCAAAGTTAATGCGCGATTGGAAGATATTTTTTTTCATAAAATTTTTTTTACTGTTTTTCTTATTTATAAGTGTAACAACTTTTTTTAACTAGCCGTTTCCAAAAATAAAAATAGAAGTTTTTTTCGGCCCACCCTATTGTGTATGGCTCCAGAAAAAGTCAACTCATGTAAGAATATCAAAGGGATTAAAGGAGCAGGATGCCTTCTGAGGATTAAAGGAGCAGGAGGCGTGAATTCTGTCGTCAGTTTATAACTTGTTTACATGCACGAAAAATTGTAACCATTTTCACGTAGCTTAATGGGATTCCACCCAAAATTCGTATTAAAGTTTGTTTAACCCATTAATGCCTATTGGTACGAAAATATACCAGCTTAAGAATAGTTATTTTTCTCTGCACTAAATGTGTCTAGTTGTCCGAAATTGATCATGTGTTTCAAGTATAGTTCACTGATAGCTGGAAAAATAGATTTTCTGCCTTTTGCTCTCAAGTTCTTGTTGTTATTTGACGTTATGATCAGGTGAAAGCGTCGTGAAACAAGATTTTTCTGACATCACATAGAAAATAGTGAGTTTAGAGTTTTGGATTTATCTCAAAATTATATTTTGACTATTAACCACTGTTATAAAAGTGTATTTTATAAATTCATGCCACTCGAAAGTTATGTTTTGCTTTGTATTATAAAATCTAAAAACTTATATATCGTTGGTACGAAACCGTACCAACCGGCTAATGTATAATCAAGTTTGAAATAAAATCGGAAATATTTGACGTTTGAATTAAAATCGAAAATCTTTCACATTTGAATTAGAATTTTTTGAAATAATATTTTGACTTGAAATCATTGTTATAAAAGTGTATTTTATAAATTTTGCCCCTTGAAAGTCATGCTTTTATGCTCTTGGTATAAAATTTTGAGTTTAGATGAGTCTATAATTCCATATTTCGGGCACCACTTACTCAAACAATTCAAAAGAGGTAAGCCAATACGTTTTGGCTTCAAACATTGGACTCTGTGTGCTTCTAATGGCTTTTATTGCATGCTGAACCTTATTGTGGAGTGTCACCGTAATTAGTTTTAGTTTGTGGTGATTATGATATTTATTGTGGAGTATTTCATTGTGGTTAGTACATTGCTTGGGCCAATGGATTAATGATTACTCAGGTGTATGATCACAAATCAATTTATTACTATCAACACACTATTTATACAGTTCACATTACTCATTATCGACTTCTTATCATTAATCCTTTAACATGTTAATACAACACATATAATAATATATACCCTATCACTTATCCTACACCATTAATATTACTCCTTCTCGCCTTTCTATCACTACTCATTTAACATGTTAATACAATACATATAATAATATATATACAAAACCACAAATATTCGGTAACATATATCTATGACAACATGCAATATTACGCGCGGCTACTATCCTCCTATTAACCTAATTGAGCATCGGCACAAGATCACCAAATAAACAAAATCCCGTACCTGATACTTGCACAGCTCGGAGAATCGTGAGGAACGATGGGAGGCTTGCGGCGGTCATCTGTGACACAAGGACTTTACACTCGGGGCGAGGGTGGCTGGTGGCAATCATCTATGCATACGGGGCTCCGGTACTCTACAACCTCTTGGTAGCTGGCGCTCGCTCGGCGAAGGGGGTGCGGCATGGGAGAGATCTGGGCGCCCGGACAGGTGTCTCTTCTAGGGCTAAGTTATCGGCTGGTAGTCGGATCGCCATCGCTTCTGGTCGTCTATGCTTACGGGGCTCCGGTGCTTTACAACCTCTTGGTAGCGGGCGCTCGCTCGACGAAGGGGTGCGGCATGGGAGAATTCTGGGCTCCTGGGCAGTTGTCTCCTTCTAGGGCTCCGCTATCGGCTAATAGTCAGATCGAATTCGCTCCTGGAGTCATTAGGCGTGCGCATTGAGTTAGGGTCGGTGCGGTAGGCTTTCGGCTCGTTGACCCTTCAATCGGCGGGCATATATTCATCTGCACTTGAGGGCTTACACCTCTATCTTCTTTATTCATCTGCGGCCCTTTCCGTCTTTCTTGACTCCAACTTCTCCTCAGCGGATTCTAAAACTCATCTGCTCATTGCTTTTCAACTCTATATCTCTCTCTCTTCTCTCTGATTATTTCTCTCCATCTCTATCTTTTACTTAACTCCCCCACTTCATTCTAGGCTTTCCATTGGTAGCCACCTCCTGACCAATGGGTAAATATGGATACCCTTTATTGGTTCCAAGTCTTTTTTTATATTACTATCTCCTCCACTCAAAATTGAAGGGGGCGTCAGTCGTTGCACCCTTCTGGAGAATTCTCACGCCCCTACATTCACACGCTTCTATTCGGACCCCCTAATGACCTCCTAACGCATTGAAGCTCGTAAAGTCTTAACTCGTCCTTCACTAACATCAAATTTCGGACCCCTTCGTTTCCTATTTCTGCCTGTCCACATCATTAACTGCAGCTGGCTGCCGCTCCCTGCCATCAATTTTTCGACCGTTCCCCTTTTACATGTCAATTATAGTCTCCCTTTTTGACATAAGCAGATCGTAAACTGCATCTGTACACCATTTATCCGCTGTTTGGAATATATCTTCTCCTCCTATTCTTTGTGCCCAACTTTGCACCTGTTTAATTTTCCAAAACTGTCGCCTACGCTGCGACATCCACCCCTTTCTTTCAGAAAAAAAAGCAGAAAAAATAAAATCAACCATATCCTCAATCTCAGCCACTAATATTCACATTGTGACCACCTCACATAACCACACGTATCCTTCTAGCAACACTCCTCTATCATTGTCCTTCCCTTACCACGTGCCGTATGCTCACTGTGTAACGGTATTTTACCTCACTGCATAATGCGTCATATATCATCACGTATACGTCATCACACTTTGCCTCACATATTTATCTTTGGTATAAAACATTGAATGTTGTCATAGAATCCAATTAATGTCCACGTTGTATGAAAGTATTTGCACACTTGTATAACATAATGTATATCATTATATGCTCAACGACATCTTTGCACCAGATATAACCATTCGTTTAGCCTTTTCGTTTGTCTATATCATAATCTTGTACATTCATACCTTTACCAATAATGTGACTCTTTAAAAAGTCAGCAAGGGGGACATATGAATATATAGGTCATGAAGATATCAGTATCGTCAAATGGAATGACAATAAAGTTGTTACTGTTGCAAGTAACAAAGTTTCTACAAAACCTAATGCATCTGCTACTCGATGGAGTGTCGCAGAAAAAAAGAAAATTAATGTTTCCATACCACAACAGCTAAACATTTATAATAAGCATATGGGTGGTGTCGACCTTGTTGATCAATATGTGTCAAATTATCGCGTAAAAATTCGTTCTAAAAAGTGGTGGTGGCCATTGTTTTCGTTTCTACTTAGTGTCCGTGTTATAAATGCGTGGAAATTGTATAAAATGAAAAATGATATTGGTAAAATATCACTTCTTGAGTTCGTACGACAATGCGCACAGGAACTGTTAGGCACTTATTGAACATTGCCTAGAGGTAAGCCTAAATTTCATTTAGGCATAAAGCGGCCTCAGAAATAAGATTTGAGAAGAATAGTCACTAGTGAATCAGATCAGATTAAGGACATGCCCATTGCAAGAACTGTTCCGGTAGAAGCAGCTACAAGTGCGAAAAGTGTAATGTGCTACTGCATCCTCAGTGCCATAAAAACTATCATTTTGCACTCAATAGACATTTTATTGTTTTATTCTGTCAGAAAATCATCTAACTTGCTTTTCATTTAATTGTGGTATTCCCGATTTTGTTATTATGTTCATTAATAAATAAATTTAATATTAGCATTTATTCTCGATGTGTAATACACACGTACGCCGATTGGTACGAAAACGTACCTGTAAAAAAAGCATAGTTAAAGTGCAACTAAAAATATAATTTTAGTATAATACACATTAATAGACTTAAAATATACAAATATGAGAGAAGTAACGAGAATGGTTAAAGAAAACGAAGTCGGCATTAATGGGTTAAGCGTTCTTATAAGAATCTGACACCTTTCGCACTATCATGCAACAGACGGAGTGCTGAATTTCCTGCCAAATTTCTAAGCTCTGTCAACTATTTAAATACTGTTCTAATTGTTGCTACAAATGGCATAATTACTTCCATTTTAAAGATACACCATGGAAGACTTCTTTCTTTCGACAATAAATCGCGTTAAAGCTTGTATATACATTATTTGATAAAGAGTATATTTATCATTTATTGACTTTTAGAAATGAATAAAATTATCTCTTAATCCTGTGAAAGAATCTTTAGTGGTCAGACAATATAAGGATTTTCCAGATCTCTCCGTTTCAATAATCGATGTACAATTTTTAATCGTTTCTTATATTATTATAAAATCGTAGAATCCGAGCTATCAATCTGACAAACGTCTTTGTCAGATAAAAAATACTTTAAACGATCATATTCCGCCAGTAGCCTCTCCTTAATTTTAGTAGAGGTAAATTCTTCATCGTTGAGCATGTATAGCTGTTGCGCCATGTTTCCATACTCAGGTGCTAATTTCAAGCATCTGATAGGCAAGTTCATCGTCATCAACTTTCTTTCTGGCAGCATCCAAACGATCTCGAGCTTGCTTCAAACGACCTATAAAGACGGCCATGCTTTCGGAATTTTCAAACTTTATTTTCATAAATTCAGTTCTTAAATGCGCAATTCGAGCTCTGCTAGCCGGTTCAAATGCCGCTTTCAAAAGTTCCCACATTTCTTTTGGGTCATGATTTCCCATGAGGAGATTTTGCTGGTCAGTCTCGACACTCAAAGCTATAGTAGAAACAGCTTTCTGCTTACGCTGACTAAAATTCAGAATGTCTTTCAATGAGGACGAAACATCACTGGGCTTTCCATCAGGTTTTGTCACTTTTACCGGTGGGACTTCACTACCGTCGATAAATCCATATAAACCTTTGAGGCAAATAACATCTCCACATTGTAACGCCACGTTCGCCAATTCTCACCGTTCATCTTAGGAAAAATAAAAACTGAACCTATCATTGGGGCTTCAGCCATTTTAATCCAAAAGGTATATTGATCTTTGCGTTTTTAAAAACCGAAAAATATCCTAACATTAAGCTTTACTTCTTACACTAATTTCAGATAAGCACAGACGGACAATGCGTAAACCACGCTATGCTACCATTTGTAGGGTGAATCAAACATCATAACTTGTCCCATCTTTAATTATCTGAAATAAAAAACGTTTCACTAGAAAGTAGACTTGAGGAGGCTAACTAAAATGCCTTTATTTTTCTTATTCTGCATAAAAACAATGTAAAAAATAGCGATCGATTAGATCCAATAGATTCGAAAAAAAATATTTACAAAATTTAACCATTAAACAAAAGAGAATACAAATAAGCATGTCATGAACGGGAGAAAATTAACCTTCTTTAATTTTGAAAAAAAAAAACCCTTTAATGAACGGGAAAGCTTGGGATAGGTACAGGAAGAAAGAAGGGATACAAGCTTAATGGCTCGACAATACGTCGCAAACACATCTAAATAAAAATCTTGCTGCGAGAGCAGCTACTAACACAATGGCTGAAAGCCCCAACACACTCGCAGAATAGTTACTGCTTAAACAAAACGCACGCTGAAAGAACACGTACATCTTAAATACTTGTTGTATATTTACTTGTACAAACCCCATTGGCTGTGACGCGAAAGCTACGTAACTCCAGTCCTGCCTTCAAAGATGAAAAATCTGCATTTTTTAAAAATTTTAAACCATCCTTTCATGACACGTTTTTAAATATCGCATTTTCCGATAAAAAGAGAATAAATACTACATGTTTTTTTATTATTTCTAGCAGTAGTGCTTGATATACAACTTTCGTCAGAGTGATAACACTCGGCGCAAACACACAAAGAGAAACAACAAACCAATAACAGAAAAACACAAACATTAAACAATTAACATACAAATATTACCATAACAAAAACACACAAACATTAAACAATTAACATACAAACATTACCATAACAAAAACACAGAAAATGTCACTATCGTTTTTACCCCTGAATTCAGGAGTCCTTCTTCAGGTAGTTCGTTCCAAAGAAGCCATTCGAGTTCACGTAGGTATAGCTAAGGGAAACCCTCCCATCATTTCGATTTCATAAGTTATTCTGCAGAACGGCCGATTGATTGGAGGTTCGATAAGATTCCGATGTCCTAGAACAAGTTTAAAGGAGGAAGGATTCCATAGGAATCTTATTTCATGAACTACACAGGTGTAAGAAATTAAGAGAATTTGCAGACTTGGTCGATTATCTCTAGAACTACTGTACCGATTTTAATGAAATTTCATATGTACATACATTGATACAATACAAAACAAATAACCATTCAATAATTGCAATACACACGCATGATCGTGAGTAACACAAGTTGGAGTGGAAATTTTGTGGTGGATTGTTTCTATGTTCACTCTGTTCTTCCTTCAGCAAGAATGTAGGCTTTAACCAATCAATACTCACAGTTTTTATAACACTATTAATTGATATTGAATAAGTTTTCTGTTTACGTTTCTATACTTTATAAGGACCAACATAATGTGGTTCCAAGGGTCGCCTAAATGGGATTTTTCGTAGAAAAACCTACCAACATTTGCTAAGTTGACCAGTCGAAGAAATTTTAATCTATTTTGTCTTCCTCGACACTGTGGGAACTATTCTTACCATTATCTCCTATAATGCTTTTGTGAATCCGGGAGATTAGGTTTCTCCGCCATTCTACGGGAGAGCTCACCTAGCAATTTTAGCTTTGTGCAAAGTGTCTTCTCAACAAAGGAATCTTTTAATTTTAGTCTCTACACTCATTAAAGTCCCAAGATCACTATTGGTAAAGCATCGAGCCACTTTGTTCCTTCATGGCACACGAATGCCTGCTTGAGAGGCCTCGGAAGCCTCTCAATTATTCCATTAGCCAGGAAGATAAGCGGTTGTTCGTACGAATTTTACTCCTGATACATTCGCCATTGATTTCAACAGTAATGACTCAAACTGTGGCCTTGATCATTTGTCACTCTGTCTGGTGTCCGAAAATGCGATATCCCACAGCACTACCCTCGCAACATCTACTAAATTTCCTTCATTAACAGATGTGTGAATATCATCTCAAATATCAGGTATAACATTAATACAAGTATCAGAAGATTTGTTTTCTAAACCACTAGCATTAGTATCGACACTATTTTCAGAAATTTGTACTGGAATTACCACAATATTCCAGCTAGACTCACTTTCATTATAAGCCACAAAAATACCCCGACTTTCACTATTCTAAAAATAATGATTACTGCTCGGACAAGTTAATTCATTAGACCACACAGTTTCAACAGGTTGACCCATATCATGTGAATCAACTTGCCAGTGCACATAAGGTAATTGCATGTTTTTTACTTTAAGTGCACTAATTTCATTGTAACGCCGTGAGCTTCTATTATTTCGCCCGCGATACTGGTTTCACCGTTGGTTTGAAACTCACGAAAAATTTTGGCGTGGGTGAATAAAACTTCTCGCACCTGAGTAAGGGTAAGGGGTAGCGAGGAAATGCCTATTTTCATGTTTAGCTAAAGATTGAAGGAGGGTAACCTTGCTTGTAATATTTTGATTGTCCAAATAATCTTGAACGTTTGGATTCAAACGTTGGATAACTATTTTTAAGATTACCGCTTCCATCATCCCTTCTATATAGTCTTCACACTTGGTAATCTTTTCAATAGCAAAATCTAACACAGACTGATACGTTGCCTTAGCGAATAAATTTCCGCTTCAATTTGACTTTGATGAAAGGTCTTTGGAAAAATGCTAAGAAACTGTTGCTTGAATGACAAATAGTCAAAATCAGATTACTGCTTTGCATGCACGTGTACCACTGATATGCACTACTTCTTAAAGCGGCTAGAGCAATTTTTAGTTTCTCTCCCTCAGGCGTGTAATGTTGCTCAAAGTAATGCTCAATTTTCTTTAGGAATTGGCTTGAGGGGCCGCCATTGAAGGTGGCTTCGAATGGCGCAAAATGCTAAACCATAATTACCCGAGGAAAATTCCAGCAGGGTTTTGTTTTACAACAATCATTTTCAAATAGTATATAAGTACTTGCAACAATTTTATCAATATAAGTACACAGTACACAGTTTAACTTCAATTATGTTGTTTGTTATAAATGTAACGATAACAACCAGGGTATATATAAACTTTCGGGCGCTACTGTAGAGTATAGCTCACTTCTACCCAGACTTTGGTGTATATAATTTGAAGTGGCACTCTAAATGAATTTGATACAAACTGAGTTTATACATGAAACAATGTTTATTGAATTCATTGCACATATAGAATTTGCTTTTACAGCAATAAGCATACGTACTACTTGTACGGAATATATATTAGCATTCAATAAAAATACACTTTGCAATACTCACAACCTAGAGAGTCAAACCAGCAGTTCTGCTACGTAAACTTTGGGCCTCCTAAGCACAAGCGCCGGTTAACACCTGGAGCTGCTTACCTCGTAGCTCTCTCTCGCTTATCTATCAAATTTAACAAACTTTTTATTAATCAAGCTGCATGGTATTTATACCAGGCGCGTATGCCGAAATTAGCATACCTCAAGCAGCTTCTTTTATTCATTCACTCAAAAGTTCTTATGTATTCCTTACATTGGCCTCCTTCGAAAAGAAAAAATTAGGTAAATGAGTTCTGAACGGCTTCAGTTAACTGAAAACGCGTGCTGGTCTGACTTTTTACATAATGGGTGGCAAAGACAAAAAAACCTTCCACACGTTGTGTGGGGGAAAAACGCCACTCCCATTTTACAAAACTAACCCCGAAGGGTCCAGGTAACACCAACACACAGTGGATTTGCAGAGTTGCGGATAATGGGCTGGCCAACTGCACTCTAGAAAATCTATTTTAGTAAAAATTGTCAACACGATTGCACAGCATGACATTTCTTGACTGTTTGTAGTTGCTCTCCCCCAATTCATAATGCACATGTGTTATGTTTTGTGAAGTTAGTACATTAGTAGTTAATTATTATATTATGCAGCATATATTTTTTTCTATTCACTACATGTCCCCTTAAAAATTTATCAAACAACAGTTTGCAATTTTTTTTTCAGTGTCTGACCCCTTTCCTCTCAAAAATTTTTTTCCACAGCATATACACTGGGGAACTTCAAATCAATTTGGTTCGATTTTTATTAAAGAGTGGGAGTTAGAATAAGAGAATTGATACAAGACTTGTTCATGAAGGCAGCAACTTCGTTGCCCCAGTCTCTCAATTCCGTAGAATCTCACTTGATGGTCGCAGTCCTAGTACAGGGATTCGTAGACCATGTGGGCATCCTTCGTGCAGCAGGGCGTTGGTCCTGTGGCGCTGATCCGGCTTTACGAGGGACGGAAGGTTTCTTGGGAGGAGGCCAACCTTGCTGGGCGGCTGATATCTTTCACTTCCTGTACTTATGCAAAGGAACTTTAAAATTGTCATCCTTTGATGGAGTTTTTGTAGTGCACACTTTACTTTTCTTCGTACTTTTGCTTGTATCGATATTAGATTTTGATGCAGATTCTATTTTTCAAACTTATACGCCGCGCCAACGTGTTTAGTTACTGGCTTTATCTCGCCATTTATGATACGTTTACAAATTGGTTCGCTGCTTGTTTCATGGTTTTCAACAACCTGACTCTGCTTTTCGTATTTGGGCTTATACGACCTATTGTTTATCGACTTAATTACTTCAGTATTAGCACTTTTAATGCTGGAACCTGAAGGCGTTTATTCTCGTTTTTTTTTCACCCCTAACCATAGTTTTATCTTCTTTTGACGAAAAAGTCTCTCTGAAACATGCGACATCAGAATCGTTATCAGTTAAATTCTTTAATACTGCTTCAGTTTTAGGAAAATTAAGCTTTTCGTATTCATGCGTTTTAATGCAAACTACGTCTATAACTTCCGAAGCATCAGCTAAAGTACTTACAGTATAACTCTGTGTCAACTTTTCATCCTGATTCTCAGTCTGGTTTTCATGTACTTTATTTAAAACCATATTATCAGCCTGGCCTACAGCATCCTCACTCGGATGGAAACTTGAAACGATAACATCATTACCTAGTGAGTTCCTACTATCTTGTAAAGCATGTTTATTATATTTACCTAATAAGTATTCACTAACTTCCGTAACACATACTTCGTATCTTTCCTATTTGTAGATTGTATCATTCCTATTTTCTACATCGTATGTGCCACGGTATTCTTTTTACCCTCAAAGTATGTGATGTCCGTACAAAATTTTTATACAGGTGGTTATCAAAATAATGGAAACACTAAGAAACATCATTATAACCTTTATTAATACGGCGTAGGATCACCTTTGTCATCTAATACTACCTGATATACCTTGGAAATGGATTATACAAGTCATGAATAGTGGTTAAGAATATATTATGCTATTCTTCAGGGAAAAATAATAAAAATAAATAAGTTCCTGTAGATATGCTGCGGTGGATATCGATACCTGGCTCTATCCACTTATACAGGCCACTGTGGTTGAATGATATATGGTCGGGGGGATTGTACAGAGCAAGATAAGATCTTGACTTCCCTTTTCATGCTCATCAAACCAATACTTGATAGATTTGGCACTATGTATAGGGGGATTATCAACCTGGAGAATGCCATCTCCTGCAAGAAAAAATGTTTACACAGTAGGATGAACTAGTGAGCTAAAATTTCGACATTGTCCTTTCACTCAATCTAACTTTTAGGGTTATAATAGGGCTTGAAGAAAGCCATGAGATGCCATCACTAACCCTGATAGATCTACCTCCATGATTGACAGTTGATATCAGACAACCAGAATCTTACGCTTGTGTAGGTGTTCTCCAGACATACGCACGTCCTGATGCGAGGAACAATGTGAACAATGATTTGTCAGACCAAATGTCGTTTTCTGGCATATTACTCGACCAGGATTTGCTCTCTTAGCATCATTGTGGAAGATATTTTGTATTGGCATCTATTACAAGTGGCTTGGGAATAGCTACTCTTCCGTAAATGCTTTGTTTGTGAAGTTCCCTTATACCTCTAATGGTTGATACCAGAACATGCAGATGTGGATTGAGCTCTTCAGTAGTTATGGTTTCAATTGTTTTCTTTCTTCATGTCACAATCCGCTTCAATACCTCTTCCTTCTCATTCACTCAGCTGTATCTTTCGTACACTATTCTGTTTGGTAAAGGATGTTTTTCCATGCACTCTGTATGCTATGATGACTTCCGATACTAGAGCTTAAAAACACCCATTAGCCTGGGGATTGAGTACCTGATACTCCAAACGCGCTCCAAAAATTTGCCCTTTTCGCAAGGTCTGCAAGATTTGACATTTTTTCAATGTTCCCTCAATAAGCACAATGGCTTTAGCTTCATTACTGCTACCTGATTGTAGAATAATACATACACTATATTATATAAAAAATACTGTTGGGCTTACTTGCTTTTTAAGGAATACGAAGCACATTCAGACATACCACTAACATTGATAGGTGTTTCCATTATTTTGGTAACCACTTGTATATGGTTCATCTGTCTCTCGCATCTTGGTGGGCAATTATCGTGACCCTTCCTAAATGCATATATTCGTATTAACAGCTTATGGGCAACAAAAATCCTCAAAAGTCTCCTTTGTAGCATGTATATGAAGAATCGAACCGTAGCGTATACCCCTAATAGTGCCCTATCAAATAAGGGAATACTTCTGATGTGTTGTTTTCAACATCTTTGAGAAAAAGCGAGGGGTTTGGCACCTTTCGATGAGATTTCATATAAAGCCGAACCAATAGTATAACCACTGCTAGAAGTTACTAGTACTAAATCTGCATTTTAAGATGGCGGCATTCTTTAATGACTGTTTACACTTCTCAAAACCCTCTATATCCGCACTGTTCCAAATTATTTCGGTCTTATTCGAGCCTTTCAAGTGCTCTTTGAGTGGAGTCATTGATACTGCTTAATTAGGGAGAAATCCTCCATAAAAATTTATCATCCCGAAATATCGTCTAATTTGGTGAATCGTATTTGGTTTGGGGAATTCCAAAACCGCATTGATACGATCCTTTCTTTTTTTTGCTTAAATCTCGGCCTGTCAACCGTAGTACCCTAATCCTCTGTGTACCTCATTCATAAACCGCTGAAACGACTGCGTTACACCACATGAACCAAAATTCAAATCCGCGAATTAAAGAAGCCCAAAGGATATTATGATTGCTGTTTTGGGAATATCTTCCGGATTTATTGGATCTGGGGAAAATTTTTACAAAGTCTTTTTTTTAAATAATAGTGGCTCATTTCACCTGTGGGAAAAGTCATGAATATGACGCAATGGGTATGTATCCTTCCGGGTTAAACCATTAAGTTTTCTGCAGTTCCATGTGGGCATCCTATCAGAAAATCCTTAGGGACCTTATGTAAGGAACTTGCCCAATTGCTCCTCGAATATCTTCAGATGACATTCTCCATCATATCTTTCATATATTGAAACTCCCGTTAGGCAATAATTGTTTATTTATAGGCAGGCGCCTAGCCCATGCACAAACTGGCTGTCCTTAAATCGGCATATAGTGTACTGTATTGTGCTCCCCCCCCCCCCTGGCAAAGTTGTTTATTTGGGTGATCTCCCAAAATGAGCATTCATTTTATTTTCCTTTTTAAAATGACATATTATTTTATATACGAATACGCTCAATTTTTTTCAACTTTCTTTAAATCCGTGGATAAAAGGAGAAATCAACTTGCTGAATTAATGGATACTTTGACATACACATTGAAATAAAAATTATTAAAAAATTTATTTTAATGTGCATATCAGAAAGAAAATTACAAACTTTTTTTCTTTTCTTTAATCCCTGTTGCAAGTAAAATATTGTGTATTTTAGCCATTGAAGAGCTCGCTTCGTTTTAAATACTAAATGATCTGATTGTTTTTACTATAGCATTTTAAAGCTGATCAAAGAATAACAACTATTCTCTTTATACAAGGGGATAAGTCAAACCAAACTATATTTTTTTCTCAGCGAAAGGCAACAATTTATTTAATGAGTAAGTCGCTATAACAAACAGCATGTTTTGTTTAGTAGATAGCAATTCAATATAAATACGCATGATATATGAAATATAGATGATAGATGAAATAGTCAGTAACTGAGTATTATTTTTGCCCCAAAAGTTCTTTTACATGTTCCAAACATGTATTATTTTAAATGACATGTAACAGTAATTCCGAAAAATAAATTTAGTATTTTACGTTGAAACAACCGCTCACATAGTATAGTAGTCAGCGTTATGAACCGCCATGCAGGGGGCAATAATTCACCTTCAGAATAAGACATCGTTGACTCCGTGCCGGCCGCCTCATAGGGAACAATGCTGGCTCACCTATTTGGAGCTCTCATAACACTAGATCCGCGGAACTTTCGATATACCTAGAACCGCGGAGCGGGTCATTTTGACCCTAGATTGTAAACTTATAAAATATGTACAAGCGCTTAATTTATTTTACTAAAATATTTTATTTTTAAAATAATAATCAATATTTCTCAGAATTTACATTAAATAATTTATATAAATCAAGAGAAATTAACTTAATTTTTACAAAATCGTATTATTAAAATTTTATGTCCTTGAGTATAATAACATGTCTCTTTAAAAAAATATGGCATAAATTTCCTAATTTCAATGGAAAAACAGAGTATTTCTTTTTAATATGTTTAGACATAATTTCAAAAAATTAAAATTAAAAATTTTAACAGTTACTAAAAAGTTTATCAGTACTTAGTTTTACAGATTATAAAATCCAATTTATTGTATGCATTTGTACAAAACTGATTAATAAGTTTTGTACATTTTCCACAGATGGTAGCTTTACATTTTGAACAGATATCTAGAGTTTAATTTCACATTTCGAAATGTGGCGTCGGACTTTTTTACGCTTAATTTTTGGTTGTCCGTCGTTTTCATTGGTTGCTTCACATGCTCTTTTTGCCACCTTTTTATGTCGGAAGAGAACAAACTTTTCTCGCAATTCTTCAACCAAGTCTTGAATGAATTGCCGTCTACTAATAGAATTTCCTTTTACAGCTTTATATAAACCCAGGCATTCATTGCATCAAGGTCCAAAATATTACAAAAAAACCTGCACCGGCCACCTACGTGAAGCAGACTTGGCTGTAAATTTCCTTGCCATTTGTTTCAATCACGTCCACACCGTATTTAGTTGCGTTGTAGAAAGCGATTGTATCAGTAAATTTTTTTGGGTTATCTGCAATTTCTACGTTTGGATGGAGACTACTTAGCAACAAAACGTTTTTATCTTTTTTACCTTGATAAACCATAAACAGCCATAACCAGATGACTATGGCTGATAAAGAGAGTCACGTGGTGACTGTGTATCCAAAGAAGGAGCAAGCCTCGAGGATACGAGAAATGAAATTCAGTCACACTAGACCCTACCAGCTGAAAGTGGGCATCACAATGATGCGGAAAATCAGTAAGGGTGGGTCATTATTGGCACGGACACTCAGAGAGCCTGGATATACTAAATACTAAATGATCTGATTGTTTTTACTATAGCATTTTAAGCTGATCAAAGAATAACACTATTCTCTTATACAAGGGGATAAGTCAAACCAAACTATATTTTTTCTCAGCGAAAGGCACATTTATTTAATGAATAGTCGTTATAAACAACACATGTTTGTTTAGTAGATAGCAAGTCAATATAATACGCATGAGATATGGAATATAGATGATAGATGAAATAGTCAGTAACTGAGTATTATTTTGCCCCAAAAGTTCTTTACATATTCCAAACATGTATTTTTTTAAATGACATGTACAGTAATTCCGAAAAATAAATTAGCATTTTACGTTGAAACAACCGCTCACATAGTATAGTAGTCAGCTGTTATGAACCGCCATGCAGGGGGCAATAGTTCACATCAGAATAAGACATCGTTGACTCCGTGCCGGCCGCCTCATCGGGGAACATGCTGGCTCACCTATTTGGAGCTCTCATAATAAATTTGACTGCAAACTTCGCGGATATTTAGGTGCCAATGTCAAGACTATTTACCGTCAGAGACAAGTTTTTGCTGCATTGGAAAAAAACAATTTTCAAATATAGGTTTGACAAATATAAAAACATTCTAAAACTAGTGACACGTATAGGATAAAGGTGAAAATAACGAAATTGTTTGTAGTACATGTAATCGTTCTGAAGTCGAAGTTGGGAAAACATCTAGTTACACAAGATCAAGTTATAGGAATGGGGTCTGGCGAGTTATCAAGTTACAACACTTAAAGATTGCAACCAACTTTAAAAAAATTATAATACATAAAAGCTAAAATCGGAAGAGAACAAAAAATGATTAATAGTCGCAAAAATACTAGAATTCTATGTTAAAGAAATTTATTCAACGTATTGTCTTTAGTCATGATTAGCAAGAAATATTAAAACGGCGTGCAAAGGTGGGTAGACCTCGATTCAACTTATTAATCAGGTTAATAACGATGGACCACGTTACTAGAATAAGTCTGAAAATATGAATAGTACAATTATAACAGAAAATGATTAAGGTTATGAAAAAAAGTTCAAGGATTTAATAATAAAATTTATAAAACAGTAAACCGAAATTTTCTATACAGGAAAATTTTATGCTATTATAAATTCTTTTTTTTATATCAAGTCATAGAGACACCAGATATTAAGGGAACTTTTTCCCTTAAAAACATGCAGAGACGAAGAAAGTGACGTCATGCATTGTAGTTCGATCTTATGCCGTCACTAAATTCAGCTCACAATGTTACATGAATATAAAACTTAGTACTTCATATTTATGTTTGTAAATCAGAGAATTTAAATGCGAAATTTTAATGACGTACATCATTGATTTCAGCTTTCTTCACTTCCATGGTTGTAGAAAACGAACTCTCCTTCATTCTGACGCAGATATGCCTTATATGGGCGATAGATTGGGCACAGACCAATCAGGAAGCGACCCTGAGAACATGAAGCGAAACTAAACTTCTGTCCTAAAAGGGAGCTTAAAGAACACCTACGTATCTACCGCCCGAAAGAGCCACGAAGTAAAGCTGCATGTCGTTTGTAGATCCTGCTTTGTAGTGAAATTGAGTTTCAGGGACCTTATTTTAATTTTATGATGCATATTTTCATTTTTTATTGAGGTAATTTGTTTCGAACTTTTAGTTTTATATATCTAAATTTCGTTGCATGTAAGAGTATGTTACAACTTTCTTTCATATGGTGCGTGTAAGTACCTCTAATTCCAAGGTGTATTCGATATTTATAACCGTTTGTGTATAAAGTATTACTTGCTCAGCTTTTATCTGTTTCTTAAAGTAGTTTTATTTTGTTTTGATATTTCTCCCTTGCTATTTAATATTTATTTGTGATAACTGCATTTCTAGAAGCACTGTATGATACTTTATGCCATGACTTATATTTTTCATTCACGCCATTCCCATTTGAATTTATTGTCATGATTGTTTTTGATTTATAGTATGTATTAATATATATATATATATATATATATATAATATATATATATATATATATTATATATATA